>JAQFVV010012443.1:5884629-5892129 GCA_028023455.1 Epiperipatus broadwayi | reverse complement strand
CAAATAAATAATTTGATCAAAATATTTGTAATTCTTAGTTTATCACTATGACTTTTTTTTTTTGAAAAATAAAAAAAATCTTGCAAGTTTTGGCCTTTATAATTATATTCATTTGCTTGTTTTAATTTAACAACTCCCATAACAGTTGCTGAAGCTCTGGAGTATTATTTTTGGAAACAATTATCATCTGCAATATATAGATGATTATGTATTTTTCATTTATTTTTATTCTTTTTACTTTACATTTTAAACAATAAAATACTTTTCATAAAAAGAATGTGAAAAATATTGGAAAAATAAAATCTTTCTGACATTTAATTTACCTACTGTTGCATTTTTAAAATAGTGTGTTTAGTGATGTACAGCTGATGAAGAAAGTTTTCTTGAAACTGGACTTAGTGAGCTTTGTATATTATTATATAAGTTGGATATTACATAGCAGTTATCTTATTTTAAAGTGAGATAATAATATTAGGGAGGGAGCTTCAATTCTTTGACCTAAAATATAAATCTTTAAAATATAATTCAACATTATGAAAAATTCTAATGACTAGTAATATTATATTTCCAATATTTTTTAATGACCATGTTTGCTTTTATTCACTTCTTTTTTAATTAAAAAAAAATTCCACATAACAAAACTTAAACACATTCTTCATAAAAAAATTTAAAATATCTAAGAAAGTCTATATAAATGATTTAAAATTGGTTCTTAATAATATAACTACTATAACATCCATGTGCAATTATTAAGCAAAGAATTCTATAAAAATGAAATGTTAACTTATTTCTTTATTTAATTTAAAATGTAATAAACTTTTCAGACTATAGTTTTATGACTCATTCATTTTCAATAAAGAAAATTAAATTTTTTAAAACAATTATTTTTCCAAATTAGCTTCTAAAAATAAACTATAAATCAAAATTTGTTTTATTTAGAAGATATTTAAAGCAGATTCAACATTATGATTAATTGTTTTTGCTTGTTCTAAAATAAATGTAAATTATTAAATTATTTATTACTAAAAGTTTTTTATGTCAAGTTGAAAATTTTACAAAAAACACCACACAATGACATAGATAAAAATATTTAATCAACAATCACAAAATCTAAAAGAAGATTAAAGTTTGAATTTAAAAGCTAAGTAAATTATTTTATTAATAATTTAATATTTAGTGAGATAAAAGTAATTGATTAAATAATTATAGTTCAGAATTTTATGTGAACATCAGTTTCAAAATATTTTCTTCTTCTAAATTGTAATTTAAATCTTATGAATTGTAAATTAAAAAAAAAACAACCTGATAATAAATATATTTTAAAAAATAATTTTGTTAGTGTTAATTATTCCTTCTTAATTTTATGCATATTTTTAGTACTTGGCAGTAACATTTTATTTTTATGGGTAACACTGTTTCTCATCAGAGGTATATCTGTGTATCAGTGAATTGATAAACTATTCTAAAATAAATTCTCTCTCCATTTATATAAATCTCACTTTTTAGATTATGAACTACTAATAGTAGTTAGCAAAAAAAAAACAAAACAACTTTTTATAA
Source organism: Epiperipatus broadwayi (assembly GCA_028023455.1). Lineage (NCBI taxonomy): Eukaryota > Metazoa > Onychophora > Udeonychophora > Euonychophora > Peripatidae > Epiperipatus > Epiperipatus broadwayi. Next base: position 5,890,569 of record JAQFVV010012443.1, on the reverse strand, counting down.
TTGGGAGTTTGTTACTCTGTATATAAAATTTGCATGATAGTAATAAATGTTGAAAGCATTAATCATAAGTATTAATCTGAGAACTTATTTTGCCTAAATGTTCTGTATTAAATCTTATATATGGTTTATAATTGGAGACCAAGCTTCATCACCCCTCTTTGTATTTATTCTGTAAAAATAATTTTTAAAATTTATTTTAGTAAATTATTTCATTGAAAATAATTTAATAATTAATTAAATAAAAATTCTAAAAACTACTGTAATGTCAATGTTAAATAATTATGTTTTATATATCAAAATAAATATATATATATCTTACACTATAATCTCAAGTTAGTTGCTTAAATGTTTAACATTCTCTCATTTCAGTCGAAAATTTACTTATAAATGATATGCTTTTTTGCACCAGATACCTTTATTACAGTTCTTAATAGAGTATCAGTAAATAAGAATTATATAACAAAATATCATAAGCAATTTAAATAACATAAAGTCAGTTAATAAATTTAAGTTTATGGTTTTGATTAGTCAAAATTATGTCACATCAATATATAATTGTATTGCTAAAGTGATAGAAAATTTCAACCACTATTATATAATTCACTACTTATTACGTGAATTATTATTATGTTTAAATCAAATGAAGAGCTTTTTAAATAAATTACAAAAATATTTATTATAAATATTTCAGTGTATTATTATATTTTTTTTTTTAAAAAGTTTTCAAATCAAACAATGATTTGAATAGCACCAATTCAAGCCCAGAGAGGGCACATGAAATAAAGTATACATTAATAATGAAATAAATTTATTACTAAAATTTATTAAATTATTAACACAATTACAAAAGTTTACATAATTATTTGATATATCTTTTTCAAGCAATCACTTCATTAAATACTTTCTCATATTTGGGCTTGTAAAACATGACTTCAAAATATTGCTCAACAATTAGCTTAAAATTTTTTAACTTTTAGAATCTTATAGAAGTCATATTATGCCTTTTTATATAGCGACAAAATATGTGTTAAAGGTAATCAATAATTTTTGATTTAAACCATCCACCACAAATATTTATGGTTTATTAAAAAATTGGTAGTTAAAATATGACATTTAATTATCTATAAAAAATTGCCCAACAAACGTTATGCAATTTCTTAAGCTATTTGTATTTCTATCTCCTTTCATTTATTTATTAACTTTATATTTTGCCTAATGCATTTTATTTTCTTGAGCTTCTGTGTTATTATCATGACTTGATTATTTTTATTATACTGAAGCTACACATTTTTGGAATCGATTTCCATTTTAAATCGCAAATTTTTGAAATACTTTCTCATCATTATAATCATTGTCAACCACTATCAATTCAGTGCAGGATGAAGATCCCTTCAAGCTCATTTCATTTCCTCTAATCTCTAGCTTCTGTTCTTCACATCACTTCTGCTCACTTCCTTACTTTATTCATCCATGTCACATGTGGTCTCTTTCTGGTCTTTTATAATCTTTGGAATCCAGTTTAAGATTCCAACTGTCTATATACTATAATCACATTTGGAAATATGTCCATCCCAACTCCACTTCAGTCTCTTAATTTTTTCAATAATGTCAGTAACACCTGTTTGTTCTCTTAACCATGTATTTTATTCTTAATCTCTTCTTGTTATTCCTAACATGTATCTCTCCATACTTCTTTGAGTGGTCAGAGATGTATTGCTTTTCTGTTATGTTTCCAAGTCTCAGATTCATAAATAAGAACTAGTAAAAGACATTTATTAAAAACTTTCTTTTTAAAACATGTTGGCCTATTTTCTTTTAATATTAAGTTATTTCTACCAAAAGCACTCCAATGAAGTTTAATTCTATGATTGATTTTATTCATTGTTTCCATCTGTAGTAATAATCAGACCAAGATATTTGTAATTGTTAACTTCTTCTAACTCATCATTACCAATCTTTATTTTCATATTTTGAGAAAACCCATTGAACATTACTTTAGTCTTTTTAACATTTACTCTTAATTCTACTTTCTTACTTTCATCTGATAACTTTTGCATTTCCTGAAGGTCTGAAGCATTATTTGCAAAAACAACTACATTATCTAAAAAAATCTAAATGACTTAAATAATCTCCATTTATTTTCATTCCTTTAACTTTTTATTTTAAAGTACAAAATACTTCATGCAGCACTGCTGTAAAAAGTTTTGAAGATATGGAATCATCCTGTCTTACACCCATCTCTTTGTTAACTTTCCTAATATCATTATGCAATCTAATTGTTGCTGTTGTATTTTTATAAATATTTTTCAGAATATGATATCTTTGGGTCAATACTTTTATGATTCAATGCTTTAATCATTGAAGAAATGTTTACAGAATTAAATCCTTTTTCATAATCTACAAATCCAAAGCATAATGACAACTCATATTCATTAATTCTCTGTAACTTGTCTCAATATTTGGCTATGATCCATTATACTAAAACCACTTTCAAATCCAGCTTGTTCTTTTGGTTGGTTAAAATTAAAAGTTTTCTGTAGCCAAATTGTAATGGTCTTGGTAAACACTTTGTACAAAATTGATAAAAGATAGCAATCTGTAATTTCTAATCTCATTTTTATCACCTTTTTAGAATATTAATATTAATACTACATTTTTTTCAATCATCTGGTTCATCTTTATCATTTAGACACTTGGTATATAATTTTGTCAAAAAAATTTCTATTTGCTCACCTGATTTTTTTTAAAGCTATCAGTTATAATTCCATCATTATCTGGAGCTTTTCCTTTCATAAATTTAATTGCATGTCTTAATTCTTTATTTAAAATCCTGGACAATTCATAAGATATAATAGATTTAGAAGGGTCTTTTTTTTATACCTATATAATTTTGATAGAACTCTTCTACACATTTCATGATGTCAACTCTCTTTTTAGTATTAGTTAGAATTTTTTTTCTTATTGCAGATTTAAATTTTCTACCAATATCAAAATGTTGTTTACACTATACTTTTATTCTCTTCTATAGATTTTCTTGCTAGTTCTTAATTATACTTTTTTATACCATTATCAATTCTTTTTCACACCATTTTAAAAAATTCAAGATATTCAATCCTTCTTAATGCATCATTTTAATATATTTTTATATTTCTTCTTTTCTTCATAAATTCTCTAGTCTCAGTAGAAATTTTATTGGCCAATTGTTGCTTTTTTCTATCAGCTATTTTTGTTGCGGTTTTTAAAAATGTATCAGTTATATTCCTATTGAATTTCATTCAAATCTAAATCATAGTTAAAATTTGCTAATATTTGAAAATGATTTGCAAGTTCTAATTTAAATTTATTAGAATGTTTCTGAAGATTAGCAATATCAAGTGTGAATATTGTTTTTCATAATAATTTTTGTCTTTCTAGTTTTGAATTAATCTGAATCTTGCATTTCACTAATTGATGAACACTTCTTGTGTTGAATTTATTAAAAGCATTACAATCTTGAAATACATATTTTGTGTTAGTCAAAATATAATCCAATTCTGCTGTACTTTCATTTAAATGCTTCCATGTTCATTTCCATTTAATATTAATCTCAAAAAAAAAAAAAAGAATCATAATATAAAATTTTTATCTTCTGCAATTCCACAATTCTATATATTTTCTTATTCTTATTACCATAACTAAATTTGCTTACAGCATTTTCATCTTTCAATTGTTTACTAATTCTAGCATTAAAGTCACTCATAACAATTTTAAAATATTGTTTGGTTTGATCAAAAGCCTTTTGTACATTCATATAAAAATAATCTACTATTTGATAGTGTTTTCAAATTAAAAAAAAGTATACATTTGACTTTTCAAGAATATATTTTTCAATAAAGAAAACGAATAGTTTAGGTATATAAAATTCTCTGACTAGCATAAATAGATTAACTAAACAAATTACATCGGGATATCACGTGATCCTATAGGGAGTAATTTGTAATTGTTTTCCAATCCTTAATCCAATTATTTTTAGAATTACGTCATAAATTTTAGTAAATCCTTTATACCTTTATGTTTTGAAGAATTATTATTATGTATTTGAAATCTGAACTGCTAACTTTTAATTAATATAATTTTATCACTACTCTTTTACTGTTTTTTTTATTATTTTAAATCTTAGTTGTTCTGCCTAAAAAGTAATTATTTTAATACATAAATAATTCAGTGATAAGTATAACGTCTAGTTTTCTAATAACATGTTTCATTTGAATAAATCAAATTTTATTTATAACCTCTAGCATTTCAATAGCAATAATCTATTGATTTTTTTCATTATTTCATTGAATTTATTATTAGTAAGGTTTTTAATCATGGAAAAATATTTTTTTTTTTAAAAAATATTTTTTTAATAAAAATAACACACATAGAATTCAACAATTTAGATGCATATGTATATTCAATTTTAGTTTTATGCAAAAAAAAAATCATTTACTAACTTTAACTTATTAACTTTTACTAAGACTTATTATTAATACATGCAGAATTAAATAAACCAAGAATGAACAACATTGACATTTATATTTCTAACTATTCAGTTTCTTTAAATAAATTATAAATAATAAAATTCCTAGTAAATGAACAATAATGAGTTAAGCACCAACGATTACATATTTTATAGTAAAAATAATAAATGTAAAGGATTGCAGTTTTGGATACATAATATAAGCTATAAGAATATGCAGTTGTATGTCTGTTATCACAGAGACTGTATCCAATTGTTACAGGAAATAATATTGTGTTATTAAAACATCAATATCACAGACTTTTTTTAAGCTTACATTTAACATTTGTATTTAATTTTCTCTATCTGTATTATAGAACCAATTCTTGTAAACAAGTGTAATCAGTAGATACTTATTAGTAAAATTAATCATATTCCTGAAGAAGATTTTAGGAGTTTGACTGGACATCCATCTGGGATCCATTGATAATTCATTTTACAAAGATTGTTCAACAATAAAATAATAGAATGGATTATTCCTTTTAATGGAGGTGAGAAATGTAAATTAGAAGAGTCATTCCATATGATATTTTCCACCCTATTGTAAAAAAAACCAAAGGCATCTACAGCTAACATATATTGAACATTTCTAAAAATATATATTTCTATATAACTATGTAAACAAGTTACATAGAGCATTTGAAATTTTGATCTTGGAATAATCCCCCCCCCCGCCAAATAAAGATAGCATCAGAGATTTAAATATAATCCAATGCTCCTAAAAATAGATGATCTAGAGTAAAGTTACAGAGTTGATTATTGCACGCAGTGCTGATGTTAATTGTAATCTAAGAAAGTCATGTAATACTTAATTGGTATATGCCTATTCTTGTTATGAATCAAAGAGCTGCTTTAAATTAGAATGTAACAACATAATTAAAATCATTAAATGACACAGTTTTTAGTTTTCATTACAGATCTGTATCTATATAAAAAATTAATTTGGGTTCAAAACTTAGAGCATTTGAAATTTCAAAATCATTAGCTTAGATAGTATTAAAAAAGAAAAGTATTTGCTGAATGTTCCTATATAATATTAATATCATTTACTTTCTATATTACTTTTACAATACTTTATGTAATTGTAACACCCTGTTGATAATTTTGATTGTCCCAACAATCTTCTTCAGAACCATAGTTGATGTCTTCAGAAATAAAATAAACATTTATAAAAAAGGTGTTCTCAACTAAAATTTTTCTATTTTTTTACCTCTAAAGATAACAATTTTAAATATTGATAAAATGTTAAGTATATTTAATAAAAGACTATAATCATTGAAAAATAATCAAACTAATATATTTGAACTTCATGAAAACATTATTTACATCAATGATAAAAAATTTTCTTTCTCAATCATAGCCTTTTTTACTTTATATTTTTCAGGTTTGTCATATATATA
>JAQFVV010012443.1:5802844-5884129 GCA_028023455.1 Epiperipatus broadwayi | reverse complement strand
TTTTAATAAAAATAACACACATAGAATTCAACAATTTAGATGTATATGTATATTCAATTTTAGTTTTATGCAAAAAAAGAAATCATTTACTAACTTTAACTTATTAACTTTTACTAAGACTTATTATTAATACATGCAGAATTAAATAAACCAAGAATGAACAACATTGACATTTATATTTCTAACTATTCAGTTTCTTTAAATAAATTATAAATAATAAAATTCCTAGTAAATGAACAATAATGAGTTAAGCACCAACGATTACATATTTTATAGTAAAAATAATAAATGTAAAGGATTGCAGTTTTGGATACATAATATAAGCTATAAGAATATGCAGTTGTATGTCTGTTATCACAGAGACTGTATCCAATTGTTACAGGAAATAATATTGTGTTATTAAAACATCAATATCACAGACTTTTTTTAAGCTTACATTTAACATTTGTATTTAATTTTCTCTATCTGTATTATAGAACCAATTCTTGTAAACAAGTGTAATCAGTAGATACTTATTAGTAAAATTAATCATATTCCTGAAGAAGATTTTAGGAGTTTGGCTGGACATCCATCTGGGATCCATTGATAATTCATTTTACAAAGATTGTTCAACAATAAAATAATAGAATGGATTATTCCTTTTAATGGAGGTGAGAAATGTAAATTAGAAGAGTCATTCCATATGATATTTTCCACCCTATTGTAAAAAAACCAAAGGCATCTACAGCTAACATATATTGAACATTTCTAAAAATATATATTTCTATATAACTATGTAAACAAGTTACATAGAGCATTTGAAATTTTGATCTTGGAATAATCCCCCCCCCCCCCCCCCAAATAAAGATAGCATCAGAGATTTAAATATAATCCAATGCTCCTAAAAATAGATGATCTAGAGTAAAGTTACAGAGTTGATTATTGCACGCAGTGCTGATGTTAATTGTAATCTAAGAAAGTCATGTAATACTTAATTGGTATATGCCTATTCTTGTTATGAATCAAAGAGCTGCTTTAAATTAGAATGTAACAACATAATTAAAATCATTAAATGACACAGTTTTTAGTTTTCATTACAGATCTGTATCTATATAAAAAATTAATTTGGGTTCAAAACTTAGAGCATTTGAAATTTCAAAATCATTAGCTTAGATAGTATTAAAAAAGAAAAGTATTTGCTGAATGTTCCTATATAATATTAATATCATTTACTTTCTATATTACTTTTACAATACTTTATGTAATTGTAACACCCTGTTGATAATTTTGATTGTCCCAACAATCTTCTTCAGAACCATAGTTGATGTCTTCAGAAATAAAATAAACATTTATAAAAAAGGTGTTCTCAACTAAAATTTTTCTATTTTTTTACCTCTAAAGATAACAATTTTAAATATTGATAAAATGTTAAGTATATTTAATAAAAGACAATAATCATTGAAAAATAATCAAACTAATATATTTGAACTTCATGAAAACATTATTTACATCAATGATAAAAAATTTTCTTTCTCAATCATAGCCTTTTTTACTTTATATTTTTCAGGTTTGTCATATATATATATATATATTGTAAATATCGACAATATATATTTACAAATGTGTATAAATATCATATATATATATATGTATATATATATATGATATTTATACACATTTGAACAGTTTTCAGTTTGACTAATAGAGTTGTAATATATAATGAATTCTGTGCTAAAAGTTTTAAGATATATTTTTAACTGAGAAAATCTTTGAAAAAGTCTCAATAAAATTTGGTACTGTTTAATTAACCACTGTACATCAGTTGGTGGCACTGTTTCTGTGCAAAAACACAGAAATATGCCATTTACATGGCTAAACTTATGGTGTATAGAACAGTTGTGTTCATATTAGCCATTAGCAGGCAGGCTTAGATGGCATTGCACACAAATATTATGGCCTGCTGATGTGATTCATGACATTATGCAAATAGCACACACTTCACAGACAGCTACCATATGATGTGAGGGTGTATGTAATTCAACTGGCCATAACTCTTTTAATGTGCATTCAAAGTAATGACATACTATTACATACTAATAATTGTAAGCCCATTCCCATGATTCCCTACACAGCTTAAAAGATGAAACGTATTGCAAAAGGGTAGGGCCAAACATCGTTTCCCAAAACTCATGCAAATAGGCACATTTTTGCGAGAAGAGCTACGAGACAAATCATAAGTTTGGTTTGATCAGAGGACGATCCTTCGGATCAGCAAAACCATCACTTCTACCCCCCCTGCCCATTCCGGCACTATGTGCTGAAATTTAATTTAATGGAATTTAATTTAATTGGGGCTGATTAGTTTGTTAATCAAGTGTTTCTTTTTAAATTTTATTTAAACGTTTAATTTACTATTAGAAGAATAACGTACATTTTCAAATAAAAAGAGAAGTGTTTTGTTTTTGATATTTAATGTAGAATGTTAAGAATAATGTAAACTTGTCTGAGGTTGGACATTGTTTTGGAAATCATAAGCTTGGTTTTGTATGATCCTTCGGATTTGCAAAACCATTGTCCCCCCCCCCCGTATATTCCAACACTAGGTGATGCAATTTAATTGAATGGAATTTCATTTAAATCAGGCTGATTAGTTTGTTAATCAAGTGTTTTTTTTAAAAAATTTTGTTTAAACATTTCATTTACTATTAGAAAAATAAAAAGAAAAGTGTTTTGTTCCCAGCTCGGAAACGTTATATTAAAACATTTTTGCACAGAAGCAGCACTACCATGTGAAATGATTACTTGAATACTTATGAACATGGGCATAATGAGAATGATTAAACTATGTTATGTAGTCATTTGAAATGAACAGAAGTGAATCAGATAAAAGTTTATTTATGTGAGATCATGTTAAACAGCAGAACTTAGACTTATGTGTATACTGACCATAAATAAATAGAACTATCTAACATTCATATATATATATATATCATTAAGAACCATTCAGCACTTAGATTATCCCAATATCAATAACAAACATTATGTCAAGGCAACTTCCTTTTAACAATAAAGGGAAAATCCCAAATTTATTAATGGTCTAATATACTTATATAGACACTAAAGATTGCAACTTGACAACAGAGATTGAAATTATTGATACGAAGAAGTTTAAATAAACCTCTTTAAACAGATAAATATAACTTATTCTGATTGTAGACTAATAAATAGTCAATTATAATATTACTGCAATTATAAATTTCAATTTTTTTTTAAAAAAAAGATATATATAAATTTCAAATTGCACCCAAAGTGTGTGTGTATATATATAATAGACTTTTAAAATGATTCTATAGCAGTGATACAGAGTCTTTATTATGCAATCCAAATAATAATTTCAGAATACAATTAATAAAATTCCAAAAACAATTATATTAAATACACACACACACACACACACAACAAATTTTGCTATTATTTGATGGTACGATAGCAAGGGTATTTATCAAATATGCAAAAATATAAGATAGTGTTGGGCTGCAGTCTGTGGAATTTAGGCTACAAAGTCTGTCCTTTCACCATTGCATTAAACTGATCAGGAGTATATTTTGATTTATGTGCGTGATACTAGTAGATTTTATAATTAATATATTATTTTTTAAACATCTGTAATAGATAGCCTTAAAAAGTAATTACTTGATATTTTGAATAGTTAATAGTTTTGAAATATTTTATTAATCTAATTTAAATTATGTTCTAACTTACCATTATCTAAATCTATTAACAATATTATTATTGCCAAATAGGGACCCAAGGTAAAGTAATGGCACATTTGACTGCTCAACTAAATTCGAATCCAAGTTATGGGTAACTTAATTTTTTTTTAGATTTTAATCACTTTTAGGTCTTTTCTTTCAGCCATTCAACTGAAAGCTAACTTATTTTGTAAATAAGTATTTAGTTATCCTTGACTAAAGGTTAAACAAGAATGGAGAATTCCTCAAATCTTCCCTATGCAATAATTGGCAAGCATAGCAAATAATGTCTTTTGTTTTATTGTAGCTGTTTTATTAAGAGTTTTAGTTCTATATCGGGATATTTTTAAAGACTGTTTGATCTACTTTTCATCTATTAACATCAAATCAACATTTTTATAGCTTTTTTAAAAAAATAATAGTAATAAAATTAAATGTATGAAATTACAAAATTGGACTCAATTATTATTTTAATAAAAATTAATTTAATTTTAAATTTATACCTAATGTGATGCAATAAAAAGTATAAGGAACAAAAGAAAAAATATTAAATCTTTTGTAATTATAATAGCAGAAAATGAAACTGCAGTTCAAGGATGCCTTTTAGTTATACTATATTGTGATAGAATAGATATTATATGTTTAAAAAAGTTACTTTAAATAATCAGGTAAAGAATAAAACAATAGGTTAGTTTGTGCTCGTTCTTTAAAACCATTACATTAGTGCTCCACTGATCACAACTAATCTTAACTAACCTTCCAATTATTATTAGATAAAGTATTAACCAAATCTATATTATTAAATTATTTTGACAACCAAAAAGCAATTCATGATTAATGTCAGTAAATGCGAGCTACATTTTTTTTACAAAATATTTTTTTTCAGCATACTTAAAAGTAATCAAGTTTTAAAGATCAAATATCATCCACGTTCAACTATGAGTAAAATAAAAACAATAAAAATGAAAGTATTTTTTAAATATGTATTCAACTATGTTATAATAACTGAAACACACTGGCTTATTACATATCTGTGTCTATATATGTAATATATAGGGTATATGAGCACAGACTATCTATATATGTAATATATATGGTATATGAGCACAGACTATATAATAAGCCTGTATGTTTCAGTTATTATATAAGTAGAGATGTCTGCCATGGGTGTGACAAGAATCTCGGCCTCAGGGTGGCCTTCGAGCATTCCATCATCAGATTTTCAATTGGTTCGAAGTTTGAAGAGTTGGAGTGTGGAGTAGATTGAAGCTTGTCCATTAAAGTATGAGGTTTGGCTATCTTAATATATATATCTGAGCACTGATTGTATATATGTGTGGAGATGGTAATCTGGACCAACTGATGAGTGCTAGTTTAACACAAAATATGTATATTGGTGATTATTTATCTTTTCGGCATATATGTGTTCAAGTGTATCAGTGTTATGAGATAGTGTGGAAAGTATATCAACTATGTTATAATTATATTTCAATATATATATTAACAACAGATAAGTGAAAATATATTCCTGGTAATGCAGAATTGTTCTTTCTGCTGGTTTTAAACAGCACACACATTAGATATTATGGTCTGCTTGGTGGGAGACAGTATACAAAGATATGCAGAATCAAGAAAACGATGTGACATGGTTTTGTTGATAATACTAATAGTTCTATAAAAAGCCACATTTTAAATGCAGAATTACATAAAATGGGATCTTTATTTACCCTAATTAATCTTAGAGTTAAGACTTAATGAAATTTTGAATTGAATATCATGAGTTCAAACTAAATATTACTTTGGTAAAAATAATTATGTTTCCAAATATTAATAATTAATTTGTTACAGTCATTGCTATAGAATGCCAAAAAATTATCAGTTTTGCCACATTGAACCATGCTTTTATCGTTTAGCATGGTAAACTTTAAGATTAACAAAAAAGTTAATAAATTTAAAAAGATATGAATTTTCTGTAATTAAAGCAAACAGATGGACATTTTTAGATAGGTGTAGCATGGTTTATTTTATAAAAATAATATAATTTATTCCATATTAATAATAATTCGTTTTGCACCGCATCTCTTTTTTTTAAATTTAGGTAATAAAAATAGGTATAATACATTTTGTGTACAGCATCTTATATTTGCTTATCCATGATTTCAGTTATTTATTACTGAAAAAAATAAAAATAGCAACTAGAAATTAATAAAAAAAATTATATAATATTTACAATGCAAATATTGTACATACCCCCTCCCCGATATAAAAGTATGTTATACACACTTCCTACATGCATATGTAAATACATGTAAACACAGAAATGCATATTAAAATCCATGATAATACTATTCCCTATTAATCGTGATATTTTAATATCTGCAACAGGATTTGTAACCAAATGTTATAAATATGGAGAAAATATTATCATTAAATAATTGTGAGATAATAAATTTTGATAAATAACAGCACAGTTCTGATTATTTTTATATTGTGTTATTTTTTATAATAATAAAAAACATGTAATCAATCTTTTTCCATAATAATTTTTTTGGTAGTATGAAGAAAAGTTTTATTACCTTAATATATATTTTGTGGAACCATTTTAACCAGATTATGTAACATAATGTTAGATATATTAGCCAAGTGAAATTTGACTGGTGAAATATTATCCTCTGAGGTCACATGACCTCAGATATTTTTTTATTTATATTAAAGTCTATGTTTGAAATTAATAAAAAACAATTGCTAGATTGATAATACAAAAATTCTACTTTTAGATATGTAAATAATTAAATTAAACATATAATAGTTGGTGCATATACTAACCTGTTTGCTGTGATATTACTAATAGTTGAATGCATTTGGAATATTTAACTAAAAATTAAACTTTTCTAAAGACATTCAACATACATGTTAGATGATGGAAATAGTGCAATATATACAATTAACTCTGAGCTTTTAAGTAAACTTAAAAAATCAGTTTGTGAATTTTTATGAAAACTAGTATATGCTTGAAAGATAAAAGTTAGCTCTTTGAATATATTGTCTTTCAGCCTAAAGTAATCTTGTGTAAAATTAAACTTCATTTTTCAAATGTAACCATAGGAATTTACAAAAAAGGATATTGAATTAATACTTCATATGAAATAAATATGCATAGTGTTTTAAATTGTAGGTAAAATTTCAGAAATTTTTTTGAAAATTTATACTTTCTTATTCTATAAATTTCCCATCTAATGAGATAAAGTCCATTATAAAGATTTATAAATTATGCACATAAATTATTTTAACAAATTTAATTACTACACCTTGATTCAAAAATTTGATTTTCCACGAATATAAATATTAAAAGCATTAGAACCAAGTATAGAAGTTAAATAAGCTTTAAGAACAATTTTATTAATATGGTTGGTAATTAAAAATAAAGAAAAGTATAATTTTTATATGTGCTAAACATTAAGAAGCAATTTTTTATTTTATTAATAAAAGTTCTTTATTATATAATTTATATTTTCATTTGATGTCATTAGTAATTCTACAGAATGCCATATAAGGTTAAATGTGGTACAATGTAAAGGTAATGTTTATCTGCTTTGTCCAAGGATGGGTAGTATTTGAAACATTGTTTAAAAAACATTCCTAAGAATAAATCTAAAAACAAAATAAAATTATTATTATTAAAAAGAAATCTACTCCTAGATTCTGATAATCAATCTAATATGGATATTATAGAATGTGGGAAAAGATAGAAATTTCTCTACACCATATTTTTATACATTACGATGGCAAACATCAATCTTTAAAAAAAGACTAATAAAGGAAGACATATATATATATTCATATTAACATGAATATTTTCACAGATGAAAGGTAATTATTTATTATTATTTGATAAGAAACTCAATATTTAATTTATGGAATGTCTAAAGAAATATTGATCTGACCTATGTCCCTGTTATTTGATTTAGGCTTGATCAAATGTTTTTTTTTTATTAAAGTACAGATTGACAATAAAATGAAAGATTAAACTAAAAAACAGTGAATCTTTTCATGCGATTACAAATTCAGTTTTATAAGAGCTTTTAAGACAAACTATTTCATTCATTAATTCATTATCTATGCTGAATAAAGACATTTACACTGCTTTTTAAATTTAAAAGAAATGTATGAGCAATATTTCTATTTTATACACTAAATTCAGTTTAATAAAACTTAATTAATCAAAATTTACTTGAAATATTTTTTTGCTAGTTAAGATATATAAGTATAATTTGAATATGTTCTTCAAATTATTTCAAATACTGTAGCAGTAGCTTAAAGATACAATGATATTTAATGGTATTCATATGAAAACTATAAATATAGTTCTTTGCTAGGCTGTTAAAATTTCAGAATTGTCTATGAATCAATAATTTTTATTCAAGAGAAAGATTATTTTTAGGAGTTATAACAAAAAATATTATTGTAAGAGGTATTAGATATGTTAGAGAGACTGAAGTTGATAACATGATAATCAAAAATTTCACCATATTATATTAATGTTAAAAATTATGGAAATAAAAATAGAAAAATAAAAATAATATGGTTGGCTGCTCAAGAGGTTTTGTAATGTTCAAGCATTCAAGTAATGTATTAAGCCTATCCATGTTATTCAATTAATCAAAGTGAGTTTTTTAATTTACTTAGCTGAGAATTATACCACAAACTTTAATCTATTGGGTTTATCATTCAATTATAAATCTAAACCAGTCAGGATAATGAACTGATGATTCACTTAAAAAACATTTGTAAGATTGATATTAATGTTTTATCAAGTAAATCATAGAGATAGATAGGATTGTTGTCACAGTATTTAATATATTACTAGTATACACTACAATTTAAAATCAATCAGATTTAAAAGTAAAATATTAGACAAAATTAACATCAATAATATTAAAAAACATTGTTGTTCAACACTAAAATGTTAAGACAATTATGCAAAGATGGTATTACAAAAATTAAGATTTCATTGTGAAACTGTACAGGTTGAAAAAAAATTGGGGGTGTATATAATCAGATTAATTATTCTTATTTATATATTTTATTATTATCATTGCTTATTTTGCCAATGACAGATCTCACACTTCATCCAAACTGTTATCTAAGACTTTTTATACTTGACTCTATTTTATAGATACTCAAAATTATTTTACTGTTTAAGAATATCTATCAAATTTTTTCTTTTCTAATCTACTTGTTTTTAACCTACATAGTCTTTTCAAAATATTTCATTGATTTAATGTTTAATAAAATCTTCATTATCAGAATTTTCTCAATACATAAATAATCTTGGAAAACATGATTTGATAATTAGAAAAATTATATAGATTTGGAATTTATAATAAGGTAATATAAAATATCGATTTTATCAATGATTACTGAACACATATACTTTTTGTAAGTGCTGTTATATATTGATCTTTTATATTACTTATTTATAAGAAAAAAAAAGCATAATGTATTTTTTCATTTCCATTTTTAATGAGATTTGGAATTATAAAAATTCTTATTTATTGCAGTGATAACCTTGATTTATATCATAATTATGTTGTAGTGCTTTAGGTTATATTGAAAGTAAAAAATAAGTGACTAAGATAAAACTATTTTAATTCAATGTTGTAGCAAAAGCAAAATAAAAGAAATAAATTTATAAAAAGAAAAATTCCTATCATACAAAAGAAAAATATTCATCTGGAAAATATATTGAAAAATAAAAAGTTATAAAGATTTTTAAACTTTAAAATATAGTTGAGTTTAAACATGCTAACCCATATTAAAAAATCTAATGGAAACATGAAACATAAATAAAAACTTAATATTATATGTAAAATTAGATAAAAAGACTAAAAAGAATATAGGTAACAAATTATTAGCACACAAAAAAATGTCAAAACATTCAATAACCTATAAAATAACAAGAAAATATTTAAGGATTAATCAAAATGCAAAATCATTAATGTGATCATTTTAATTGAATATAAAATAAATATAAATCACTGATGAAGATCAATAGCCTGAAACTATTCCAGGTATTTGACTTGCATTTACCATCTGTTCTTTAAATACTTAACACAATAATTGTCTCAAGAATGGAGGAAAAATTGAACTATAATTCTTAATACAGTTATTGAATGTAAGATTTTAGAATCATGTGATGCTTTGTATAAAATGAAATGAATATATCAAATAATTAAGTAATGATAACAAATAGAAAAAACTTTTTAAAAACTAAACATGTTACAATAAGAAAGGGAACATGCAAACAGATTAAGAAAAATGAATGGATATGATATCAATACACCAGAAATATTGAATTCACTTAATTTTTTTTTTAAAAATGTGTATATTTATAAATCATAGTGTATATTACAAAAATAAAGGCATTTTTTATCTACACATAATACACCAATAATCAAAAATTTTAATTAAACAATGAAATTATAAAATCATAAGCAGAATTAGGCAATTATTTAAATTAATATTGCCTATTTTATGGAAGCAATATAAAGTAAGTCCTCATCAAAATGCAATTCTGTTTAATAATAAAATAGACAAAGAAATCTTCAATTTAAAGAGCATTAATATAAAAAAATTGTTACATTTTTATTTACCATTGTCAAACTCATTCCACTCACAACTTTGACACTATCCACCTCAGATAAGTACAATAATGATTATTACTAATCATTTTCTAAACTAGAGATTATCTTTAGCACAGATATAAACTTTAAATTTCAGTTAACTGATCTGTGCTAGAGATAATATACTTAGATTTAAAGTTTATATCTGTGTTAGAGATAATCTCTAGTTTAGAAAATGATTAGTAATAAATGGTGATTCATGTCAAAGTTGTGAGTGGAGTGGGTTTGACAATGGTAAATAAAAATGTAACAATTTACTATAGATAAATACTCTTCATATATATATATATGAGAGAGAGAGAGAGATAGTGACCTGGGCCAACTGATGAGTGCTGGTTCAGCATAAAATGCATCTTGGATATCATTTGTTTTTTATTGTATCTTTATATGAATTTAAAAATAATGGGGAAATAGGGAGGTTGATTAATAGCTTACTTTTCAAAACACTTAAATTTGCATTACAAATATTTATATTTATCTTACCAGTGTTTTGATTTCTATCAAAATAAATGAATTTAAATGAAAAATGCAACTACAGAAAATTTAAACAGGCAAAACTCTCCATATAGTAGTGCCACTCAGTGCCAACCACAGTAATCAATAGATGCCAGAAGGCTTATGCATGAAATAGTTAATTGATTATTAGTTTTGCCTGTTTTAATAACAGTAATGTGCTAGCATAAGAAATAGTGATCATGTGATGTTTAGTGATTTTACAAAAGATTATATGAGAATGGTACATGCTTTCTACAATATTATCTAATCTATATATAAAAACATTTTAAATACAATACATTTTTGAAAGATTCCATTAGCATCTATAATCCATTAGATAAAATTTTATTATTGGGTAATCAATGGAGTAGATGCATTATTTAATATATACTTTTATTATACAACATTTTCAAAATTATTTCAATAATTATACAACTATTTACATAGCTGCATAAGATAGTTTAACTCAAGTTCAAAATATTGGGCATTTGAAACTATCAAGCTTGGATAGAATAAAAAAAAATAAAGCTGTCTTCTGAATAGGTGTGTTCAATCCAAAGTTTCTCCCTTCTGAAGATCGATAATTAGAAACTTTCCAGGAATTTGGTAGACACTATTTTCTGGTAATTATTTATTATACTTGTTATGACATAGACTAGAGGTGCAAGTGATTACTGCTATTAATATAGTTACTAAATATAAGCTGGAGAGTGTACAATTGAGGAAATTTGAGCAAAGACCCTACTAATAACAGTTTAAGTCTATAAATGATTCCATTCTCTTAATAAAAAGGAAATAAAAATATTTAAATATTGTAGGAAAAAACATTATAAGTAACGATCTTATATAATATTAAAAAGTCAAAACAAATTTAATAAATCAGGAGTTTTATTTAAAATGAATTATTTCAATTTTCTTTCAACAGAAAACATAACATCCCTAAAAGCAATCAACAAAAAATAAAAAAAACAATAACAGATATCAAAAATTAAAAAAACTCATTTAAAAACATTATTACTTTTAATTACTTATTATTAAAAACAAAAATTCTGAAAAAGCAAATAAAATAAAAATGCATTGGCAAAATCTTTTTTGTAAAAGTAACACAGACAGACAGAGTAATAGTGGTAGAGTTGGAAATTACTCTCTTAAAATTCTATTTTGATATTCTTTGCAATGCAAAATGGAACCTTTTTAAAATCACATAAAAAATAATTTGTACATATTTAATATATCAATGGGAAATATAAAACGTTTCTGGACTGTCAAAAAATTAATGAAAATAATTTTAAAAAGTCTAAAAGGAAAAAGTCGTCTAGAAATCAGGTTGTAAAGTGGGGCTTTGGAATATGAAAAGTATACCCGCTTCAGCTTCACCTATTTAAATAGAAAGTAGGATGAAGTAAAGAAGGTTCCCCTCTTTTCTTCCAAAGTGTAAGCTTGTGGTTAAAACCTGTAGAGGTCCCTAATATCGCATTTTTAAACGCATATTCTTGAGGTTACAGTCTTAGTAAATATTACTTACGTAATCAATGTGTGCGTTTAAATAAATTTATAATTACAAAGAGATAAAAGTAAAAAAATTTCAAAGACAACATGGTGATTATATTCAGTAAAAATGAAAAAAAAACATTACAGCTGAGTGAAATAGTTAATTGATTATGAGTTCATAAAAGTGTGAACACTAGAGACAGAGCGAAGTTGTGATATATGGATGTTTAGTTTTAGAGATTCCCACTCTAGCACTGAACTAACCCCAGCAAAGACCAGAAAAATTATGATGATAATTTTTAAAAACATATATATATATATATTTCAAGAATAATTGTAAATCAACATTAATTGTATCTTTGTAAGAATCAAATAGTACATGCAAGTCTATAAAACTAAAATTTATCTTACAATGCTGATTAGAAGAATTACTTGTATTTAGTACGTTATGTAATTTTATATTTTTGCAATGAAATTCATCAAGATTGCATTGGACAATTTAAAAATGCTGCTGGATCTGATTCTGTAAATAATTTTTAAAGTCTACATCAATGGTTCTTTTATTATCTTTAAGTTACACCCTATGTGTTTTAGTATAATGAGAAATCCCAAAAATTTGATGGTATCTGATATGATTTTCAATTGAGGAGAATTATATCAACAGAATGGAATTGTTATGCTTAACTTGCGATTTAAGAAAAAAAAAATAATTACAAATATAAGGGAGAAGGAGAGAATAAATTGATAGCTTCCAAGATACAATTCACAAACAGATTTATTCAGTAGAGTCGTAACCTTACACAAATCTTCATACCTCACACCATTATTTTATATTTATTGATAAACATAGCAGAAATTCATTTTAAAAATATATATACACATATATTTTAGTAAATCTTTTTTAAAATGACCACCTTTCAATAGATGATTTTAACTGTATTAACTGTATTATATATATATATATATATAATACAGTTAAAAATATAAACATTTCTAAAGAATAAAAAATTATTAATAGGAATTTATGTATTTATTGTAATGTATTTTGAATTAATGTTTGCTAAAAAGTAAACATTTATAAGTGACACTTCTGTAATATATATTGTAACCCTCACCCAACACCAATCCTACATCTCCTATAAATACATACCCAAGGCACCAATTCTATTGATGATAGAATAAACTACTAATCTGACTCTACTTTGAGTTACTTTTGAGACTCTTAGAATACTGCCAATTATAGCTTAGCTCAGTGAGGACCACAGAGTTCCATAATATGTAAAATGTAAATAAAATATAGGAAGAAATATTATGAATCAATAAGAGTAAAATATCTTCTTGGCTTTGCAATAAATAAGTAGCTGGAATTGGTAAAGTTCCATCCATTCAGACTAATAGGTTATAGTTCAAGTTTATCTCCTCCCATTATCTAAATGCACTAAACGACTTTTACTGGTAATACATTTAAATTAAGTAAAACAAAGATATACCACTAATCAATTTTGCTATATGATAAATTTAAATTAAATAAAACAAAGATATATCTACTTGGAAAACAATAAGAGTATGTCTCAGGGATTTTATTGTATAACTTATTTAAGAATTTATACTACATAATAGCTACCAATTACCATCATAAAAGATGATGACATAAAATTGAGTATTGTTCTAATGGAATAGTAGTTAGACAACCAAAAGAAATAGGGTACCTTTTTATTTCAAATCATTATCTAAATAATAATTAAGTACATAAACTTTCACAGAAGTTTATCCAATAATTAGATATTTCATATAATGTTTGAATCGAGAAAATAATATCAGGTCTGAACATATTCATTATTAAGTTCATGAAATAGTGCACTTATATCATATTGGATATATAAGTGCGGAAACTAAGAATACAAATGCATGTGAAAGAACAACTCAATGTTTTTAAATAAATAAAACATTTATTACACTGAGTGGTCAAAATAACAATTTATACTTTTACTTCACACACTGGAGTAATTAAACATCAAATAAACTTCTTGTGTACTTTTACATCAAACAGATACATGTTACTAGCAAATTCTAATATGCTTTGTCAACCAAGCCAACACTGGGGTAATTAAACAATGCAATATGGATTTAAACATATAAGTTAGAGAGGTCACACTATCATTTATAAGTCAATTGAACAATTTTATTAACTAGCTACATTTTATTTTTCCCTTTCTTTTTGTTTACTCATTCAAGATGAGGATGAATCATTTTGATGATTTGATGATTTAAAATTTAAAATAAACTTAGTATGATATCTGAAATATCTACCCAAGACTTACAAATCCAGTGATAAATTTCTTGAAAATACTTTTAGTTAAAAATAAAAAGGCTCTCAAACAATATCACATACAGGGGGAACCATCTAGATCTTCAGGCTTTCAAATCTATTTACTTTACTGATAACACATGGGCAATTATCTAAGAATTGTCATGTTTTATAAAAATTAATGATTAATTAACCCAACAGGTGAACAGGAACAAACTTAATTAGTCAAAATTTCATAAGTGAAGTTAAACTAAAAAAAATTATTTTAACCTTCAATTTTTGTTTTGAATTTTTCAATTGAAAATTTAAAAATAGAATTGCATTTAATAATGATATTTACTGCTAAAAATAACTTAAGTATTTGCCGTGCTTAAATTAACTGTTTTTCTTAGTGATATTTTTTGAGATATCTACAATAAAATTTAACAATTTTTAATGGAACTTTTTTTTAATACCAATTGTCTACTTTATCCGTATAACAATGTACCAGTATCACCACTGTCAGAAATTAACAACTAAAACCAAAAGGATTATTTATTGACTTTTAAAAAAGAATTGTTTAGTATTTATTTTATTTATATGTTTAATATTAAATATTTAAATAAGCTCATACTATATTGAAATTAATGTAATTTAGAAGGGATTTGAACTCAGATTTTCAACTTCTCTACAACCATTTATGCCATACATACATGACCACATACATGTGAAAAAGATAAATGATCTCCAAAATTCGCAATTCATGCTGAACCAGCATTCATCATTTTGGGTCCAGATCATCATCTCTCACACATATATATTATCTGTGTTCAGTTTGTATTAAGATAGCAAGTCTTCATACTTTAATGAACAGGTTTCAATCTTCTTCACCTTCAAACCTTTCATTCATCCATACCATTGAAAATCTGCTGATGGAAATGCTTAAAGCCCTGTTGATATCAATACTATCACCATACCCATGTTGATTTTAAGTTACTCTGTCCCATACATAGAAGAAGTATAGGTAAAATAAAGGCTGAATATGTTATATTTAAATATTATGTGTACTCTATTGACTATATTGAAATTAATGTAATTTAAAAGAGATATGAAAAAGTTCCAATCTCCCTACAGTCATCTACTCCATCTTATACAACTAACAAAGAGTTCCAATCTTCCTACAGTCATCTACTCCATCTTATACAACTAACACCCATGACCACATAAATTAAAAAAGATAAATGATATCCAATATATGCAGAAAAAAAAAGTGATCTACCATATATACACATTTTGTGCTAAACCAGCACTCAGCAGTTGGTCCAGTACATTATCTTCTACACACACACACACACACACATATATATATATATATATATATATATATATATATATATATAATCAGTGCTTGGTTTATATTTAATAAATCTTCATACATTAATGGACAGATTTCAATATTTCACTCTCCAACTCTTCAGCTATCCATATCATTAAAAATATAATGATGGACTGCTCAAAGGCCTTGTTGATGCCAATATTGTCATCATAACCATGTTGACATTAAGTCATTCTGATCACTCATGTATTTAAATGGACATATTAAGGCCATATACATGAGGAGTCAAAGTGACTTAATGTCAACATGGGTATGATGACAATATTGCCATCAACAAAGACTTTCAATGATATGGATGGCTGAAGAGTTAAAGAATGGAGAAGGTTGAAGCCTGTCCATTGAAGTATAAAGATTTTCTATCTTAATATAAAATGAGTACTGACTATATATATATATATATATATATATATAGTCAGTATATATATATATATATATATATATATATATATGTGTGTGTGTGTGTGTGTGTGTGTGTGGAAAAGATGATCTGGATCAACTAATGAGTACTGGTTCAGCATGAAATGTGCATATTGGTGATCATTTATATTTTATATTATGTGGTCATGTCCAGTGGTTGTATAAGATTGAGTAGATGGCTGTAGAAGTTTGAAAGTCTGAATTCAAATCTCTTTTATATTACATTAATCTCAATATAGTCACTTTGTAAGTGTAATTAAACATTACATATTCTGCCTGTATTCTGCTCATCCCTCTTCTATATATTTAAATGGATATATTAAGGTCCTATACATGAGGGATCAAAGTGACAAAGTCAACAGGGTATGATGACAATAGTGGCAACAACAAGAGTTTCAAGCATTCCATCATAATATTTTTAATGATATGGATGGCTAAAGAATTGGAGGGTGAAGAAGATTGGAGCCTGTCCATTAAAGTATGAAGATTTTCTATCTTAATATAAATGGAGCACTGATTATATATGTGTGTGTGAGATGATCTGAATCAATTAATGAATGCTGATTCAGCACAAAATGCATATATTGGAGATCATTTATCTTTTACACATGTATGTGTTCATGAGTGTCAGTTATATAAGATAGAGTAGATCAGTGTAGAGAGATTGAAAGTTTGAGTTTAAATCACTTCTAAATGTTTAATATTATTAATTTTATTTTTTTAAAAAGTAAAATATTTTGTTTTTAGCTTTCAAAATATGAAATGAGGTCAAACATCAAGTACCTGTATTCTTTTAATTACAAAAATTAATATGCTGCATATACTGCATTTTTAGACTTAATATTTTATATTCATGAGTTTGTATATAAATGAGTGTTTTTGCATGAAAGTATCATATAAAATTATTGATTGTCTTTAATTTAAATTAATTTTGGCCACATCTATAAAATTTTATTTGATACCTTTATGTAATATTTATTTATAGAAGTTGTGTTCTCATTATTCATAGAACTTACTTTGTTTATTAAATATATATTAAGACATAAAATGATTGGTCTCATAAATAAAGATGTGAATTTTTGTTTAAGTGCACCATAAAAAAGGAAATCCCTTCAATAGATAGGGCAGAAGATCCCTCTATATGGGAATGGAACAAATCCAGAGATACTGCTATTATCTCAAAATGCCACAAGATTAGTTAACTAGTTATGCACTTATTTATGAATTTACTTGTGTGTATAGAAATACCTTATATGATCACTGATTACTTATCGATAACAGAACTCTTCAAACATGCTTAGTGATTCCTTATATTAATGAAGATAAGTTATAAGTTTGGGCAAATTTAAGTAAATATAATGCTTATGCAAAATTATTTGATTTTTAATAAATATTTTCGCTATACACTCATACTATGTTTATACATTATATTTCACTTCACACCCACATTTATTATTTTTAGGATGTCAAGAAAAATATGTCCATTGGCATAAATAATGTTGCAGCTAAGGTTTAATTTAATTTAAGTCTCAGAAAGAATTCTAATAATTTTAATAGATTATTATTTTTTGTTAAACGTAATCTTTTGTTCTGATTTTTGAAAATAAAAAAAAATATTATTTTTATTTATTTAAACATGTCTTTATATTATTTTATTAGTTAAGATTATAAAATTTATTTGATGCATATTATAAAAATTGATTTATTTTGTCATAAACACATATATTTGAACCCTGAGGTATTGCTATATTGTGGAGAATGATGAGTTGAGAGGGATGATATAGTTGCTATAGAGTATTTAATTTATCCGGATATTTAGCATGCTCTTAATTTTACACACACACACACACACACACACATATATATATATATATATATATATATATATTCACCCAATAATAAGATGTAATTTTATTAATTATTATTATTAGTATTTTACATAAATTTGAACTCAGACATAATGAAAATATTAAACATTTAATTTGATTTTAATGCAGTTTAGATGTAACAAAAAGCACCCTTTGCCTCCTCATTACATCAGTCTGTGTCCATACTCTAGATTCTTCATATATAGGCAGTCATTATTATTAAGCCACTGTGAGTTAGTACTTTTTATCATTACAATATATATAGCAGCAACTTGATGTTTATAGTTATTTACCAGTATTATCTAGATTATATAGTCTAAATAAGCATGCAAAACACCATTTGTCAAACACTTAGTATCAAGCTGTTAGAATCAGTTACTAAAGACAAAATAGAACCCTACCTTCTATTTACATTATCTAGAATGCAATTTGTTAAGAAAGGTTCATCTACTGTGCAGGCAGCTTTTCTATACAAAAAAGTTATTGATACAGTCGGAAATATAAAAAAAAATATAGCCCAGTTATGGCCCAATTGGTTATAAAATTAGCATTTGTCATGATCCTGATTGAACTCCTTATTGATATATTAATCGACACCATAATACTGAGAGCATTAATATACTTAATTATTAACCTTTTATTAAGTTGAAAAATACATATTACATTTGATGGAAAGAACTTATCCTTTTTATATCTTATTATTAAATTCCACACAATTCTCTGCTATGTGCTTTTTTTACTATTTATGTTATACCCTTATTGAATATGAAAGACAAAGAATTATCTGAGATATACATACTTGGTTTAAAAGTAAAAAATTTCTGGACTGTCTACATGAATGATGTCTTGGTCTTCTTAATTTAGAAAAAAAAAACAGATATCAAATGTATTAAAAATTCTTACTTTTACATTAACAAATACAAGTTGGTATTTAATACAAATAAATCCTCTGCTTGGTCAATATATTGGAAAATTTCACACAATATTTTAAAGGAAAACCTAGCCTTTTATAGGATTTCCATTTTTACCTAAACAACTCACAAATGCATTAACAAATACAAAAAAAAAAAACTTAAAAATAAATTGAAAATATAATCGATTCACTTTCAAAATCTTGCCCATCAATAACTATTTGGATTACATATTATTTTCCAATAATACTATACACTAAATCTTTTATTAATAAAACGCATTTACTATATAGAAAGTTGCTGTGGGGGAAAACATTGTCTTAATCTCATTAAAAAATATTTTAGCCTCTCTAATACAAAATGGTTTAGGACTTTTTAAGATTTGAAAAAACATTGAATCTTATTTCTGCTTGTGCACATATATTTCCCTACATAAAAGTTTTCTTTAAGATTATCCCAACAAATAAGCCTCCACCAGTTACTGGAAAATTTTATTTTGATTCTCAACATCCCAAATTTTTTTTATACCCTTCCTCAAAATAAATTTAAATATTGGGATATATATCCACTAATTTATACTTCCTTTATGTTGCACATTAAAAAAAACAATTTCAAATATTAACAATAAACAACTGACATGAAAATTAAAATTCTAGTCATTAGGATCCAAATATTATGATTTTCTGCTGAAGTTAAACCTTGATGCACTTCTCAACTTATACATTTACTGATACAGAAAGCATTATATAAATACAGAAGACATATACTGGTTATCACCACATGATCACCATTTCTTATGCTTGCTCAAGCTGTTATAACAGACACTGAGTGGTACTACTGTATGGAGAATTTTGCCTGTTTATATGCTGGTTATGTCATAGAGAGACAGACACTCAAGAACACTTCCTTTTTACTTGCCATACTTTTGATAATATTTGCTCATCTATACCAACAATATACAAACAAAAAAATGATAATATTCAGACAATCATTTGCTAAAGGCAACTATCCATACATCTGGGCAAGTACTTTTACTTTATTCTTTCTGCAATGTACCAGATACTCTTTCATGTATAATAATAACCTAAGAAAACATCCAAGTACATCTGGGGATAAAATATAACTAGTTTGCTTAAGAAATAAATAAAAAAATTCAAAAAACCTATACAGCTACTTGATCCATAATAAAGCAATACTCAAAATTATAGCATGACTCAATGTAATAATGTTGAATAAAACAAAGGAAAGAAAGACTGATAAAAAACTAAAAGCTTTATAAGTGAGCAAAAACTGATGAAATATATATTAATCACCATAGAAAGTAAATCTAAATGTGCAAATCACATACATATCTTTTTTTTTCTCATAATAATTATTACAATTTTTTTTGTTCATTCTTTTAACTATTTATCTGCATGTGGTAAATTAATTATTAAGATAATCATTTTTTTTTATTTATTTGCAATAAAGTGCTTTTGAAAATAATAACAATGATAATGGTGATGATGATAATAATAATCTTATTTATTTGTTAATAAAGTCCTTTTGAAAATAATAATAATAATAATAATAATAATAATCAAAGTCCTTTGTTAATAAAGTCCTTTTGAAAATAATAATAATAATAATAATAATAATAATCAAAGTCCTTTGAAAATAATAAAAATGATGATGATAATAATTATATTTATTTGCAATGAAGTCCTTTTAAAAATAATAATAATGATGATGATGATGACAATGTTAATAACAATATAGTTGTACTTAATAACCACTTCACTGCACATTCTTGAAACATATAAATAAACACCTTAAAAGACAAATGACCTCCATAAGTCTTTTCATATGAATCAGTACTCATCAGTTGGTCCAGGTCATAATCTTTCCCATGGATCTTTATCATGCATTCAGTATTTATCAATAATAAATTATTACATTTTGATTTTCAAGTACCAAACTTATTCCACTAGATATGAGTTTTGTGATGGCTATACAAACCAATCTGTGAAATACAAATATATCCATATATAGAACATATTCATTCTTCATTTTGTTTATTTAATATTTTGTGACACCATCTTTTAATATTTTTTGCAGCAAATATCTTTGAAATAATCTCTATAATTTAAACAGTTTTCATCTCTTACATGAAAATTATGCTCAATTTATCTATAAATATAAAATATTTTATTGTTTATTCATTTCATATGACCAATCCAATAATTATGTGATTTTAACATAATGGACTTTATTTACATCCAGAAAATTGAACATATTGATTGGTCTAATAATCTTGCAATTGTAATTTTAGAATTTTATATAGCATCCTTAAATAAATTTTATTTTATATCTTTGTATTGCAGTGATACAGTGTGTAAGTCTCACTTCTAGAGAATAAATTAGGTAAATAACAACTCTATATTTAGATAATTTAATTGGATGAAATACAATGTTTTAATTTATTAAAAACATTTATGCTTAAACACTATCAAAACATTTAAATTTGCTTACATTCTTGAGGCTAACAGCAGTTGATTCAAAAATATAAAAACAAAACAGTAAAATAAATCATTTGAACACACAAAATAAAAAAAAAAAACATTGAATATCTTGAAAGCATATTATATACTAATGTCAAATAATATGATTAAAATCAATGAGATTTGTCAAGCGTTGTTAGCCGAGAGGTCAGCGCAGCCACCTTGCAAGCAAGCAGTTGGTTGTAGACGGTTGTTGCGAGTTCGCCTCCCAGCCGATACTATGACATATAAAAAAAAAAAAATCAATGAGATTTTGAATTAACGCCTTTCTTTCACACATTAATTTTTTATAATATAAAATAAAGTATACAACTTATTAAATGTCATTTGACGTTTATAGTAATTGTTTATGTGGTTTTAAAGTGATTTGACAAATTATATTTTGTTGTTTGGGCCATTCTATGGCAACAGTAATATATCCAGAAATTTTAATGAATTAAATAATTTACAAGTTGATTTTGATAAATGTTTAAATAAATTTGATGCTTTTTTAATGATTGATTAGACTAGTAATCAAGTTTTACTCTAAATTTACATTAATTATTGAATGCAATTTGGGTTTTGCTTAGGTTTAATAGCATCTAATTCATTGTCATTGTAAAAAAAAAAAAGTCCATTTTATTTTAATATTTATTTTCTCCTTTAAATAGATGTCAATCTTCTGATATATTTATTTACAAACAACGATCTTTACATGTCACTTCATATATAGCACTTGGATAGGAAAGTTTGGGTTACTTAGCATTTCATTAATTTTAAGATAATTTTATTTGATATTGCACTCGCTATTTTTAAAACAATTTTTTTTGAACAATTTTTTTTATCCAACTATAAAAAACAGTAAATATTAAAGTTTATAATTGGAATTATTATTGTTCATCAAATTTATTAACTTAAAAATCAAAGACCGAACATTTTATTTTATTGTTATAAATATAAACTGTACTAGTATTTTTCCATTTTCCCAAAATGCAATTCATACTGAAAAGTATTTATCTGTTTTGCCAAGAAGCAATTCAAGCATATTAGTGCTTTTTAACTTTCTCAGCATGCAAAGCATGGTGAACTGGTATTTTTCATTTTATCAAGATGCAATTCATGCTGACTATTTTCCCTTTTTTTACTCAGAACTTATGTAATAAATGAACAATAAGACTTAGTAATGAAAACAATAGTACTCTCACCAAATGAGCCCAATTTTTATTGGGATCATATGTCAATCTAACACCAACTTTAACCCCTCTTCCAATATGTTTCAATCATACTATCATGTGATTTTACAGATTTCTTTCATTATCACATTAAAAAATTCTATGTAAACCTAATTTGACATCTTGTTATGTAAGAATTATTTTTATTTTAATTAATGTAAATCATGTTTTCTTTTCTATCACAGTCAAGATTGTAAACCTTTATTGGAAATAAGATCATGAATCAATTTGTATCTAAGAGCTCATGTTTTCAAATGTAACTTATGCAACCCTTTTTGAGTATCAATTGGGTTTATTCTTTGAAACATAATAATAATAGTAGTAGTAGTAGTAATAATAATAATAATAATAATAATACCACTACTACTACCACTACCACTACTACTACTACTACTACTACTATTACTATTACTACTACTACTACTACTACTATTAATAATAATAATAATAATAATAATAATAATAATAATAATTAAATAACTTATAATACTTGATTAATTTATTTTTTATATATTTCTTTCACATAAATTCTAACTTTATAATTATTATGTGTAATCTCAAGATCCGAATTAAACACATTTATGATTTTATATAAAAGCAAATAATAGTAATGTTCTTTTTATAATAAATTTTCAAATAATTTATTGCTTATTGAATAAGTTATTTACTTTTAATTTTTTATTTCAAGAGACTTTAATAAATCTGATTAGTGAATCATAATTATTTTTCAGAGCTCTCAAATGCAATATATTTCAACAGATATTACTAATTTCAATACTAATTTACAATATATATGTTTGAAGGTCAGATGAAAGAAGAATTCTTCTTTTGTCAGACTGAATGAATGGACATCGATAAATGAAAAATAAAATTGCATTTGCAAGTTTATTAAAATGATTCATTATGAATCTGACTGCAAAACATATTTGTGTAACATATTTGGAATAAGTAGGTTCTGTGATATGATTTCTACAGATCTATGAATTTTAGTAAATGGCATGTTAATAAAATATATAAGCAACCTCATTTGAACTTTATTGTTATTACTTTTTATTTATACATTTTTTAACCTATATTTGAGATAATTCTATGTTTTAAAATTGATGGCAGATATTCTTTTGCATACATTAGTCTGTATGCATAGTGAAATAGTTTCTGTCTTCTCTTTATATCATACAAGTGAGTGCTTTTTTGGTGGTGAGCACCATAATCATAATTCTCCATCTTAGCTGTTGTTACTGCTGCTTTATTTATACTAAGATCTAATTATGCATGCTATGTAATTAAATATGTAAATAAAGCAGCACAACAACAGCTAATACACAAACTATGACAATGGTGTTTGTGCTCGAAAATGTGCTCAGCTGTCTCATATATATATATATATGAAAAAACATTTTGTTTTACATATGGACTAATATATGCAATAGAATTACACAATGAAGCAATAGAAAAATTATATATATATAATGGAAATAATATTATAATAAACAAATTTGATAAGTTTATAATATTTTATTTTACTAAATTACTAAGTCAGGATTTTGATAAGGAGTATTTGTGTCAAAGCATGAGTGAATTAAAATTAGCAAGAATATTGACATTTTTCCTTGCAAGTATATTAAATTGGCCTCTTATTTCAATAAATTTGCCTATTTCTATGTGTGAATATATGTGTAAATCAGTCAGACAAATAATTATACTGTTGAATTGAATGATTAGTGTTTGCTAGAGGGAATGCTATTGCCTCTCAAATTTATGGCATTTTTCAAATTGATTATGTGTCAAGCTTCCTTGATTTTACATTTTTTGTTGTTGTGCTTGAGGCAGATAACCCTAGCAATGGCAGTTTAAAATGACCAGGGTTTTTTCATGGTTGATGAATATTGAGTTATAAGCACTGTTGTGATGAACAAATACTGAATTATAAGTGCTGTTTTCCAACACTTACAACTTAATAATAATTAACCATGAAAAAAACACTGGCCATTCTTTTAAACCTGCTCATGACATGATTGTATGCTTTGAAAGCAACAATAAAAATGTGATATCAAGGTGGCCTGGCACATAATCAACTTCAAAAATACCATAAATTTTAAAGCTAATAGTATACATTGGTCATTATATTCAACAGCATAATCAATTGCCTCACTAATTTACACACATATATTCACATATTCAAATATGCAAATTTATTAAAATCTCAGATGAGTTTAATTGACATGTAAGTGGAAATGCCAATATTTTGCTAATTTTAATTTAGTCATGCTTTGACAAAGATACTCAGCATCGAAAGCCTGGCTTAGCAATTTATAAAATGAAATATATATATATTTTTATATGACACTTATCAAATTTCTTCACTGTAATATTATTTCAATATGTTCTTACATATTATCTATGTTATATATATTGTGACCTTATATTTAGGTCCTGGTAGTTAATAATTCCAAAATTTTAAATGATAATATATTTGGCATTAAAATTTTAATAAGTGGTTTTCAATAGAGATTGTTTTGAAGGTACTGGGGAATTTGTTTAAGTGGAGATGAGATTTCAAACACTGTCTAGGCTTTGAAACTAGAGATAAAACAACAATTTAAAAATATTATTATTATTTGGTAGATAAATACATTGCTATTTTATTAGTTTTGAATAGCAATTGAAATAAATAAATAATTAAATCAAATTGTTAAATCTTGTAAAATAAATCATTATAGTAAATTACTTAAGCATATTTTTTTTAGTACTAAACACAAAGCTGTCTTAAATAATAATGGGTAGTTATTAAAAATGAAGCCAGAGGGGGTAATACTAATTATGCATACCAAAATTATTGGCCAATTCACTCCCAGAATGCATTATAATAACAGCTATATATGTTCTAATCCAGCTGTAGGGGGTGGACTAATTAAGAAAACAAGAACTAAGTAACTACAGAATTCCAGTCTGATCTCAAATAAGGAAAAAAAACTATATCAGAAGATTCTGAAATTTAATTCAAGGAAATTATAAGATCTTGATATCTACAAATGCTGAAATAAAAAATCTAAAAAAAAATCTTGCAGTCATTTGAACACCAGTCTTCTATTGATCGATAATTCTAAGAAGTTATACAGAAGGAGAGATGGAAACCTTATGCATCCTAACTGTTTCTTATAAATCTTATTTCAAACTCAGGAAATTTCAAGAAGAAGTAAGCTTTTACTTTTATATTATTTATATATTTAAAATTTCTTCTTTAAAAATAAAGCACAAATTATTTATTCGTGGACTAAAAAGTTGATAATGTTTATATTTTCGTGCCATTAGTAAATGTAGAGCAAAACAGATGTTCATTTGAAAATCATAATTTTAAGAAAATAAATTCAAAATAGTTTTAAAGAGAGATTTCAGAAAATATTAGAAATAAAATTAAGTCATTTTATATCATATAATGTTCATAAAGTTTAAACAAATAAGTGTGTGATTTTATTCTCAATTCTCACCTGCCTATCTTCATCATGCCAATTTTGTGTAATGTTAAAAATAAATGATTACAGATGCATTAAAATGTTGAAGATATCATATTTATAATTTGATAAATTATTGTTAATATTGTTAATTACATCATATTTTGCCAATATGAATGGAATGAAATAAATATTTATTTTAAAGTTTTATTGAAAAATATATGTCATTATAATAATGTTTCACAGTATTAGAATATTCTGGCTGTTTAACCATTGCTACACATATGTATTACCATGCAGAGAGAAATAAAATTAACAGAGTTTTAAAAGACAAGGAAAGATAAATATGCTAAGTGTAATGAAATTCCACTAATTTTTCAAGGAAAAATTATCTTGATTTTAAACATAAATAAATGATTCTTGTTATGCTTCATTTGAAATGCTTACAGGATAAATCTATAAAGATCTTTGAAAGTTTGTTTGAAGATTACAATAGTTTAAAGCATTATTCAGGAAAATTATCTAGAAAAAAAAAGTAGATAAACTTATCTTTTAAATCTGCTACAACTGGAAGTGAGAATCTTAATTGTCTTAACCCATAAACCGCCTCTTACGAGGCTTCTCATTGACATCTGACATCACTCTAACTCTGCTAGTTCTTATGCTAAAATATTCGTTTGACAAGTATTGATTAGGTTTTTAAAAGTTCTGTAAGATGGTGCCCTCTTCCGAATTATTTTACAAGTAAAAAATAAAAAAAAAACGCATTTTAAACTAAACAAAGAAAGAACCTTGTCAGTAATTGGTTGTCAGCCAGCTCTCAGCCGAAAAAGACATTCTGATTGGCTGGAAAGAACAAAGAAACCGCCTGATCAAAGAAAATAAAGAAAAATGCTGAGATTTTCATTTTGAATGCAATTTAAGTATTTAAAAAAATATAAAATGAGAAATTAAAATAGTTTTTTAAAAAATATACTAAAAAAACAAAATTATTTTCGAAAAATATTGAAGATTTTAGTAAAAATATTTAAGATTTAGCAAAAAGAAATATTTACTTTTCAATAACGTAAAATTGAAAAAAAGTGTTTGCATCAACACATTTTTGTTTAGACATTCGCTTTATATTTGCTGAAATTGAATATATTCTATAATAAATAAATAGCAATTTATTTTTGAAAGAACTTTCATTCTCTTTCATTACCTGAAAAATTAGTAATATACTTTTTATAAACATATCTGAGTTGAATTTAATATTATAGGCGAATATGTTTTAACAATAGGCTTTGTCTTCAGTTTGTGAGTTGGCCAATTAAAAGATTTGATTTTTACCTCATACAACCAATAATATAATTAGTGGTTTAAGGGTTAATTATCAGTACAGAAATCATCAAATAAATTTTGCTTTTGGATAAGTGTTGAATATTGTTCTATTATATATCCAACAGGATAATGAAATATATATGCTTAGTCTGGAATGATTGCTCATCCTAATAACCATTTTTATTATTATAACTCACCAGGATAAAATAACTTGGAAGAACAGAGTATACAATTTAATGGATCAAAATGTGCTTTTATTTTTCTTTATCATTGCTGTGTTATTACTTACGCAATGTGTTACTTGGAAATTTTTGTTTTTAAAACATATATGTTTTACTGTGGCATGAAACAAATATATATATTGAGTTAAGGAAAAAAAAAAGAAAAAAAAGTGTAAAATATATATATCTATTGTATGTATGTTTTTTTTTTTTTAGTTAAGAGAAAACCGGAAAATATATATATCATTTATTTAGAGAGAGTGATAAAAAAAAAATTTACTTCTCTCATAGTTTAAAACTAATTTTAAGGCATATTAATATAGAGGTAAATATACAGACATTTTATCAAAAATATATATATTGGCATGACTGAAATATTTTCTGATATAAAAGAAAATTTGATATAGGCCTTTTTCATTTTTGTAACTTTGTATAGAAATGAACTTGTCCACTTTGAATACAAATGCAGGTTTGATCTTAATTGCTTAAATCCATCATGCTCTCTTTAATAAAAGTATAGTTGTCATCCTGAAATGATTAATGATCATTGGACATAGGTATTTTGGTTTGGTTGTTGATAAATTAATGGTTTTACATTACAAAATGGAATATGTAGACTTCCACTGATATTGTTGGTATTGTTTTATCTTACTATAACTTGAAAATGATTAGTGACAGCTTTTAGCTAATAGGATGTTCCAATATAATGGCATCCCATATATTATTAATATGGAGCATAGGCTGATAGAGTGTCACCTATGGCTAATTTTATGAGAGAAAAGATGGGTAGAGTCTGAGTAGTAATTAATGCTCATTAGTATAAATAATCCTAAAAATAAAGGATATCTATGGTTTGAATTCTAGTCTTTTTATGGTGAGGCAAGGCCCACACACATGCTATACCCATTAAGAGGTAGTAGAATCAACCAGATTATTACACAACTGTCATGTTGTTTTATAAAGTCTCCCATCTTAGTGTTAAATTCCTCATGATAATATATAGTTTTTTCCACCATGTATGGTGAAGTATAATAGGTCCAGATTATATAGCAAGTATAAAATAATATTAAATTTAGGAATACTCATCTAGCATAGTGTTTTCTTAATCGAAATAGTGTTTATGATGTTGTGGGATCATCATCAGTTGTTGCCAGACCAAACCAAAATCTATGAATGCTGGTAGAAAAATTTAAATGTAAAAGTAAGAGATGCACATTGGCAGAATGGATTCATTTTCATCAAATAATGATGTGACACCAGAATTGTAAGATCAGTTATGTATTCAAGAGTTGAGCTTGGGACCTAGGTAATGCTTAATGAGATCTATGTATATTTGACTTTTAATATTTGGTCTTCAGTCAATGCACAAAACTTATTTATTTCAAGGTTAAATAAGTTAGTAATTGCACAGAATATGATAATTACCCTTATCATATTCTGTTAAAAGAATGTTGGAATTCTAAATTTATACTTAGTGCATGTTCTAAAGTTCCAAAAATACTGCTAGTTTTGTAATTTAAGTGCTAATCAGCATAAATAAGTTTTAGTATTTTATTCTTAAAAATATACCAAAGAGTAACAAATGATATTTTGAATATTATTTTCTAAGCAGGTTGTATCATTTGCTGAGTATATGGTCAAGGGGATAACAAGTATTTGTCCCATCCATAAATTATTTTAATAGATTAGTTTTATTTTATGCCATATCTGTGAATTAAAAATTTGTACATAGTGTAAATCAAGTTTGTTGTATTTAAAAATTTATGTAGTTGCCTGTAATCTTATTGCTAATTACCACATCTATACACTATTATTGTTATTGCTATCAACCTATAAGAAGATTATAAATTGAAACCATTATCAACCAATATAGCACTAATAACTATATTATGCTATACCATAATAATTTTGGTAAGTCTTGTAATTTATTGGTACATCTAATGCATCATCACACAATAATTAAAATGTTAATAACTTGTAGTACCGATTGTTTTAAACAATATATTAAAAGATAAACATAGTCTTGATTTGATTGATTTAGTTAGATCTGCAGAGCTATCATTCACTGATCTTGATCACATGGTTTATAGTTATTTAAGAAAAGGAATTTGGCAAGTTATTGATTTTAATTATTAAAAAGTCATTCCCAGTCATAAATTTTAAAGTTTATATTAGTTATAAAGTTTCTTTAGAACTGCAAAATATAATTATTAATTTAAGTTATATTGAGAGCTATTAGGTGCATTATGTTTGGGTAGTGGTAAAATCCCTCTTACTAACCCAAATATAGTTTATATAATGATTTTGAGTGTTTGAACCCTGAGAAGAATTAGTTGTTAAAGTTCAAGATAGAATTTAAATTTGTAGTAAAGTTTATATCTAGTTAATTACTATAGTTGAACTTAAAATAGATTACTTTCACTGTTTTATGAAAGTTAGCTAAGCTTTAATATGTAAATTACTTATTTTGGCATAAAATGGATAGTTTGTTCTAACTTCATGATAAATATTCTGGTTGTGTCAAGCTTGAAATCCGTATTTTTATTTAGCTTATCTTTTTACCATTTAATACCATATTAGTTTATAGTTTAAGACTTCAGTCTCCATCATTAACATTTTTCTTCAATTTCATCTTGATTGTTCTTTTAGTTATTCATTCTCATTTGACATTAATTCATTATCATAATTGATTAATCATACATTAACTTTTATTCTTTTATCATCTCAACTATTCATTAATTCTTATTCTATCATCATCTTAATCATTCAGTATTCTCATACATCTTCATTCTTTTCTCTTAATTCTTAGACTCATTTCATTTCACTATTTAATGATTACTTCTTTCCATCATCCATTTAGTCATTTACATCATAATTTACTCATTATTTCATTTATAGGTTTAATTTTGTAATCATTCCAGAGATATAATTATTAGTTTGCTGAATATCAAATTTAACTCATCTCATTTTGTTTGTGTGGATTTCAAAGCTGGTTTGACCAGAAGTTTTTATCTTTATTAGTCACCTTGTGATCTTCTTTAGATAGACAGTTTCATGCTAGTTTTATTAAATCCATGAATCATTTCGTTAGTTTTACATTTTCATGTCTTTATGCTCATATTATTGATAAAGAGAGTATGATAAGTTGCATAAGAGAATTTAATCACTAAAATGTATGGTATGATTCATTGATGACCAGCTAGATCAGGAAGCTAGGTTACAGTAGTGATTATGGTGCCTAAAACGTGTGATATGATTAATTTATATTACAACGGTCTGGGAGAAGGTTACAATATATATATATTGTGACCTTCTGAATGAGCACAAGTAATTAAACCGTGTTGCATCAGTAGTGAATAACTGCATTATACTAAAAAAAATGAAATAGCCTTGAAATTTTAAAATTTTTCTATTAATGGTCCAAAAACTCATATGTGGGCCAACTGTGCATTTTGGTTAGCAATTTTTCAAGCATTTATTGTTATTATTATATTTGATAAAGTGTTTAATGCAAGGAGGGGAGTGATGGATTATTACAGAAAGTGTTGTGATATTTAGATTGATGCAAAGTTGTTTTATTTATTTGTAAGATAGTGTTGGTGTTGGTTTGAATGGTTTTCTGATTTATTATTCAATGACACCCATCCATTTACTAATATTATAGTCAGTGAGACATGTTTAACCTATAGCCATATCAATTACATTTAGTCAGGATAGTTTAATATTTATGTGGCAGTACATGTGCATGCAGGCGTGTCTGTATCATTTTCCATTTCATTATCATATTTTAATTACAATAAACAATATTATGCTTACAATAAAACATTTCAATTACAGTAATTATCTTTAATAATTTTGCAAAAATATATTTCTTTAGTCATTAATAAATATCTGGATTAGTGAATTATTTAACAAATTTAAATAATATTATCAACCATTTTATTTAATAGTTAGTTGATATTCATTTGTTTCAAAGTTATAAAAAGTTCATTTTTTTTATTATTTGATTTGACTTAATTGTGAAGGTCAAAATATTTTTTTTTTTTCAAGAAAAGATTTCTTGAATATTAATTAATTGATCAAGTGCAAAAAAGTGGGAGTTGATCTTTGAAGGATCAGGTGACTATTTTGATTGGTGGCGGAGATATATTTTAACTGATAGCTGGTAATAAAAAAAAGATTATCTTGTGTAATTTCAACAAGGGTACTTTTCATTTCTGATGCTATCTGTTGTATCTCTTCTGGGAATCAAAATGGTGTAAAGTGAAACTCTAAAACCGCCTTTTCATAAAGCTCATTATAGGAACTTCAGACATTTAAAGCTTTATAGGATAATGTCTGGATAAAATATAAAGAAGGTATCAATCTCATTTCTTTTGTCTAATTAAAACATTTAAATTAACACTTTCATTTTGTTTTAAAGATGTCCTTCTGTACTGTTAAACTTATGTTATTTCCTTTACTCTTATTTATCTCTGTTAAGAAGAATACTAAAATGCATGAACTTTATATTTCCTTAACTACAATGTGTGAACTCTATAATGTTTCATGGAAACACAGGAAGATTTTTTTAACAGAATTTACCTTGATAAGCTCTCTGTTTAACTTATATTTTACGTATACAAAGGTTAAGTTGAAATTAAAAGGATGTGCATATTTATTATGCTATATTTAAAATTACTGCGGAATGCTAACCTTATTTCTTATGTATGCTATAAATAATATGTGTTTTATTAAAAGAAGATAAATGTATGACTTACCCAAAATAATTGATTGCTATTATCTACCAAATATATGCCTAGATAGAATTGAAGGACTTTAATATTATATATATTTTTTTGTGTTCTCTTCGATACGTGGATATTGGAAAATAAAATATTACTGTTCAAGATATACAAATTTCGTGTGGACAATTATTAACATCTTAGTAAAATTAATAATGTAGCGGTTGACTAATAAATTATGGAAGCGAGTAGTTTTTTCTGCAGGAAAATATATTAAACATGTTGTTGAATTAAACAAGTGGAATTGCTTAAAAATGAATGAAAGAGAAACCAATTAATAGCTGAAACTGTCTTTTAATATCTCCATTACCAAAAATATTCATTGTTACATGTGTTATATAAGTGAACTCTATTAGCTTTAGTTAAGAACATTGAAGCTCACTAAGTTAAGTTTATATTATAAATGTTTTTCCTAGGAATAACTTTTTTTGTTTGTTTCATGTCTTTACTAACATGCACTCATTTGGAGTATTCTTCGTTATCCAGCAGACCTCGGAAAAGAGACTTGGCAAATGAACTTTTTTTTTTTGTTTGAGTTTAAAAAGAAGAATAACCTTTTACTTTCTTTTATTATTTGCTGTTACTGATACATAGGTATACAATAGACAGCTAGATAGATGTATTTAATATTATATGTTTATTTATTTAATTTGCAAACTTCTAGAACTTCTCGGAGTAGCATATCTACAAATGGTGAGTAGGCTGGTAAAATTAATATTGTTTAAATATAATTTTATTTTATTTGAAAGTGAAACATATATATTTTGGGGTATATTGTTAAAGATAATGATTTAATCTTATATATTTCTCTTTTATCTCGAAGTGAGAATTAATTTCAAGAGTAGCTAGAGAATAAAAAAAAAAGAATATTGTGTTAGAGGTAATAAAACCTCATTTATTATATTATCGCTATTTAAAGTATAAAACCACTCACGGTTTATTATAAGCTAAAAGTTTTATTCTCAGTTTATCCTTTACAATTATAATTTTGGCATATTAAATAATATAGAACTGTTTTCACACTCTTATTTGCGCATATGTGCGATTGTTTTATGCGATATTTCATTTAATTAATAAATATTCGGTTTTTATGATTGCTTTTCTCTATAGATTTCAGATATTGTTATATTCCAAAAGAATTAAGGAAGTTAGTAATCGATCATATATATGTGTTTATCTGCCAATGTATAATATGGAAATGTATAGAATAGCTATGAGAAAGGAAATTATTTTGATATGTTCTATGTTTATTGAGGTGGATAATTTTCTCCCTTAGAATATATTTTTCTATTATATAGATTGCCATGGGTAGAGTATATTTAGATTGCATACGTATATGTTAAAGATGATATTTCATGAAGTTAAGTGAGGTTGTCCCACTGTTTTGGTGTTGAGGTGAGTCCCACACCAATAGTATATTTCAGAGTTTTGCTGTTTGATATTAGATTTATTAGCTAAAGAGCGTATTTATTCCTCATGTGCTTAGATTCTCTTGAGCGTTTATTTTGTATTTTTATAGAAGCATAGCTTTATAGAATTTAGTTGGTGGTTAGATAAACAGTCAGATCAGGTTCTTTGTTGAATATGAAAGTTGATATAATGTGATATTGGTTGGCTGGTTTATGACGTTGTCCGAAATAAATCACTTGTTTAATTAATGGTTCTTAAATAAATTGATAATATGTAAAATTATTGCTTTTCTTTATTATTGCATAGGATGTGCCACACATGCATAATGTAAATAAAATCGCGGATATAAAGGTATAATATTGCTAAGTTTATATATTTGAAAATAAACATTATAAAGTATATCATATTAAAGTTGCCACAAGTTAGAAACCATCAAATCATCGGAATGATTATTATTTGTTTCTATTTTTATTTTTGTATGCCTGAAATTGTAGGTATTTAAAGTGATTATTTAATTAAGATTATTTAAAGCTGCTGTCTTGATAATCAAGTGTATTAATTTGCTGTATTTTAAGAATTGATAGTATATCCTCTCAAAAGTGTATATTGTGCCCAATAATATAATGTATTATTTATTCAGTGTTGCATTTTGATAAAAATTATTTAGATAGCCTGGATATTCAAAGTCAGAATATTGAGGTATAATTTGTTTGCTAATTTACGTTTATAAATGTGTCAATAATAAATTATGTAATATATAATGGGGATAATCCTAAACTTCAATTAATGGATTTGTTTGTAAATTTTAAAATTGAGATAAAAGTCTTATTCTGAACTAATTACATTTAATTAAGTCTTAAGTTCGAACTCAGACTTTCACACGACCCACCACTCTCAGTGCCATCTCATATTGCTGACCCACCTGATCACACACATGTTGAAAAGATAAATAATCACCAATATACGTATTTCATGCTAAACCAGCAATCATCAGTTGGTCCAGATTACTATCCTCACACATATATATAATCAGTACTCAGCTTTATATTAAGATAGCCAATCTTTATACTTTAATGGACAGGCTTCAAACTATTCCTACTCACAACTTTTTAGCCTTTGAAGCCTGTCCATTAAAGTATAAAGATTGGCTATCTTAATATAAAGCTGAGTACTGATTATATATATGTGTGAGGATAGTAATCTGGACCAACTGATGATTGCTGTTTTAGCATGAAATACGAATATTGATGATTATTTATCTTTTCAACATGTGTGTGATCAGGTGGGTCAGTAATATGAGATGGCACTGAGAGTGGTGGGTCGTGTG
Organism: Epiperipatus broadwayi; assembly: GCA_028023455.1. Lineage (NCBI taxonomy): Eukaryota > Metazoa > Onychophora > Udeonychophora > Euonychophora > Peripatidae > Epiperipatus > Epiperipatus broadwayi. The sequence goes on along the minus strand of JAQFVV010012443.1, from coordinate 5,848,585 downwards.
AAAGTCTGAGTTCGAACCCTGCAAATATTACATATATAAATGCAGGTTTAAGCCTGTACAATGTATTAAGTCTTAAGTGTAAATAAATGCTTTGTTTATTATTCAAAACTATGTCTCGAGTTGTTCTTATATGTATTCAAATTCTAGTTTCCACATCTCCACATTTCATATATCTATTACAAAAATAAGTATATTATTTTATGGCTTTGATATCAAATGTGCTAAGGTCTGATAATATTGTTTCCTAGATCCAAACATTACATGAAATATTTTACCACTTAATAAACTTATAAAAAGGTTGCCTAGTTAGTGTATTATTTAGTTAGTGATGTGAAATTAAAAGATACTCTATTTCCCTCGTTATCTAATTGCTAGCCCAGTAAACATTATTTAATTTATTTCATTATATCTTATAATTTAGAGTTATAAATTACTGGCTAATATAGTTCTTTAGTCTAACTGTGTTATAGATTCCCTGAGATTTGATTTTATATTCCTAGATCAACATTAATTCAGCTATTTAGATTAGGATGTGCTGAACAATAGAGTTATTTAGTGTTATGCTTTTCTATTCTGTCAGAAAAGTGTTGAGCTATTATAGAGTGTAACTGGATGATGGAAGAGATCAAATTGAAATTATATTTTGTTAGATGGAATAAATAAAACTCTTCTAGCCTGTATCATTTAGTTAATTAATAAATAAGGTTTATTTTTTATTTGATAGCTTATAGTATTTCTTCCTTCGTTTATTTATATTCTATATGTTATGAACTTTCTGTTACCTCCTACTGAGCGAAGCTGTAAGATAAACATAAGTAAAAGAGTCTCGGCATTAATTATGAATCAGATAAAATGATAAATCGTTCTATTCATTAATAGAACTGGCGCCCTGGGCATTTGCTCATATTATGAACATGAGCGGTGATGTGTGCATGGGTTACAATATATATATATATATATATACAGTAGCAGGAAAATTTAGGAATGATATATGGATACAATCATACATTGGTAGACCAACTTCAACAAAAGAAAAAATAATATAATTTTAACTAAGTTTGCGGTATACGACTGCACAAAATATATATGATGTACATATTTATTTAGATATTAAATCTTTGCTGTCAAATTGGCTAAAAAGACATTGGTATTTTAAACATTTCATAACATTAAGTAATTATAAATAATGACAATCAAACAGAAACGTTTTATTTGTGACTTGCAATTACTTTCTTTGAAGCTTAATTTTCAAATTTATAATTTACCTACAATTAAATGGGCAGCAAAAGTGTCAGCAAAGACAGTTGTTAATTTTTTTTGTAAACAGAATAAAATATTTTTACTATAGGTTCTTATTTTGTGATTAAAAATGTTTTCTAGCAAACCTATATTTGAACCCTTCTAAAATTTATTATATTTTTGATTGATAATGAAATTAAAACATGTAACTTCAGAATAATACCCATAACTAGAAAATTATCTTTATCTAATTAAGTGTATGTTATAGAGATAAGATGTACATGTATATAAAAAGAATAAAGAGCTCAGGCTCTCTTAATAATGATCTTTTTTCTCAGACTTTTATCAAGAATTTTATAGTAATAAAGAACAAGTACCTCCTATATCTATTATATCTTCCAAATTGCCCAGAATTTTAAATGAAGAAGCGAGACATGCAATTAAATGTATGACGAAAGGAAAGGCTCCAGATAATGATGGAATTATAATTGATATATTAAAAGAAGCAGGTGAAAAAATAGATTTTTTTTTAGCAAAGTTATATATCAAATGTCTAAATGATAAAGATGTACCAGATGATTGGAAGAATGCCGTATTAATATTAATATTTAAAAAAGGTGATAAAGAAGATATTAGAAATTACAAACCTATAAGCCTTTTATCAGTTTTATACAAAATTTTTACCAAGATAATTACAACTCATCTACAGAGAACAGTGGATTTCCACTAACCAAGAGAACAAACTGGAAGTGGTTTTAATACAGTAGATTATATCCCGATATTGAGAGAAGTTATAGAAAGGGCATATGAATATAAATTGCCACTATGCTTTGGATTTGTAGATTATGAAAAGGCATTTGATTCTATAAACATTTCTTCAGTGATTAAAGCATTGGATCATCAAGGTATAGATCCAGGATATTGTCATATTTTAAAGAATATTTATAAAAATACAAGAGCAATAATTAGATTATATAATGATACTGGGAAAGTCAACATTGAGAAGAGTGTAAGACAGGGTGACTCCATATCTCCAAAACTTTTTACAGCAGTGCAGCAAGAAATATTTTGTGGATTAAAATGGGAAGCTAAAGGAGTGAAAGTAAATGAAGAATATTTAAATCATTTAGATTTTGTAGATGATGTAGTTGTTTTTGCAAATAATGCTTTTGAGCTACAAGATAAAAGTAGGAATGTATGACTAAAGATAAATGTTAAAAAGACTAAAGTAATGTTCAATGGATTTTCTCAAAATATGAAAATAAAAATTGATTATGATGAGTTAAAAGAAGTTAACAGTTACAAATACATTGGTCAGATTATTAATACAGATGGCAACATAATGGATGAAATTAATCATAGAATTAAATTTGGTTGGAGTACTTTTGGTAGAAATAACTTGATACTAAAAGAAATATGTCTATGTGTTTAAAAAAAAAGTTTTTAATAAATGTGTTTTACCAGTTCTTATTTATGGATCTGAGACCTGAACACTTAATAGAAGAGCAATACAGAGACTTCAGACCACTCAAAGAAGTATGGAGAGATGCATGTTGGGAGTAACAAGAAGAGATTGAAAATGCAATATATGGGAAAGAGAACAAACAGGTGTTACTGATCTCATTGAAAAAATTAAAAGACTGAAGTGGAGTTGGGCTGGACATATTGCTAGAAGATATGATAATAGGTGGACAATTGAAATCTTAAACCGAATTCCAAAAGATTGTAAAAGACCCAGAAAGAGACCACATATGAGATGGATGGATGAAATAAGAAAGTGTGCAGGGGTGATGTGGAGAAGAGAAGCTAAAGATTGAAGAAGATGGATTGAACTTGGAGAGATGTTCATCCTGCAGTGGATTGATAATGGTTAATGATGATGAATGAACTAATGTTGCTATAATCATGTCATAGATGTTAAACGTGTAATAATAATAAACTAATGATTATTTCAAGGTCAATATGGCAACAAAACAATCACATGACCAGGTTGTATGCTACCAATATTTACAACAGAATTGCAAAGTCCAAAGATCAACCAAACTTATGCAATAATCAAAAAATAATCACTCAATAATAGCACAATTAATAAGATTTCAATTTTTATTAAATCAGCTCCATGTTTCAGGAAAATTACTCCCAGTGACCTCAAGACCCAAGAATCCCCCCCCCCCATGATCACTGCCATCTGGACTAATAGTTCCCCAGAAATGATCAATGACCAATTTATGATACAATACCAAGGTATTTATTGATGACATTTAAAAGATTCTGTCACTTGGTCTCTGGCATTATCAGCAATAAACACTAATGTCTAATTTAATAAATACCATAGGCAATTACTGTATGATACAAAAATCCTATATAGTCTGTGTTATACAGTCAACATTGCAGACCATCCAAGTACAAGGTACACTACTATTTAGTTATATCAGACCAGCCAAAGAGATTATTTTCAAGCTCAAATTAAAACACTTAGTAATTTTGCCTTGATTACATTTGATCATAATTGACACATCTGCATCACTGTAGTACTAAAGATCACCTATTTCAGGTATACCTCCTAAAACTTTCAAAAAATGATCCTGCCATTTGGCAAAGTTACATCATTTCAATCCATTTATTTGAAAGATACCCTCTCATTGATCTTGGGGACTTTTATATTTAACAATAGTTTTGCAAAAATACAATTTTTCTAAGCAGTTATTTTGCTCATTTGTTAAGCAATATTGATTTATTTTTCTTTAATATTTTTTAAACATTCAGTGATTCAATGTGTGTTTTGAGATTTTCAATCATGCAAAGTAATTTGATATTTGATGTTTGGAAATATATAATTATATAAGTCAAACTTCATGCTATACAATAAGAATATTGTTGTTTAGAAATAATATACAACCCCTTTCATAATTAAAATATATTTTTGGTTTAGCAGTATTCATAAAAACATATTTCTTTTGTTTATATATATATATAGCTGTTCACATTTGTTTGTTATTATTAAATTTTATGGCTAGAAATAACAGCAATCAACTACTCTTCCACATCAATGATTTAATAATATTTCTGAATTAAACGTATATGCTACTGAATCAATGTATGTCTGCATATTGTCTCTTAAAGATATATGTGAGATAAAAACTATACATTCTTTAAATTAATCTGACATTTATTTCCTTTTTAACCCTTTTCAACTGTGGTATAACCTTAACACTCTTAGTTCTATATGCTTTTAAACTTTTTTTGATCTGTTTAACCTCAAGATATTTTAGTTGATTTTTCTTTTGCAAATGCTATTGTGACTTCATTCTCTACAGACACAATATTCCTCCTCCCTCAAAGAATAAGAAATTTAGTTTAACCATTTTATCATTCCAGATTCATTTTGTTTCTATTGCACTCATACTCTTCCCTGTATTATTAGATTCAGTGGTAGAGTGGCAGACCTTGAAGTTCAAGATTCACAGAGCACAGCTCAACGCTCCCATTTTGGTGCTTGAACGTCTTAAAAAATTCTGAGCAATAAAGTATTTGATTCCTTATTTACTTGAAATATGATAATTATCTTTAATGTTTTAGTTCTTACTAGTATATAGTTAGTGAATTCTTTAATATTACTTTTTTTGAATAGATGCATTTGTTTTATCAACAATATATGATAAAGTAGCAACCATTATATATAGTATAAAAGATTTATAGTCTTTAATAGCAATTAGACTTTTCTTATTGCATATTTAAAATTTAATTTGATTATCTAGGAAAAAAACTGTTTTTCAATATGTGGCCTGGGGAATGCATCTATCTCTCCAATCATCAGTTAATTTTAAGCCAATCAATGTTGGTGTGTGCCGCCCTATAGTAATGGTAGCATCTGAAAATTGTTAATCAGGCATTACAAAATTATAATTGCTCACACTAACTGAGCCACAAAAGATTTTCCAGTTTTGCTAACTATCACTTAGACTTGAAACCTCTGATGAAGTGTGAAGACAGAAATTTTGGATCAGTCATCAATTAAATCAAGCAAAATCTAAATCGATATTCCAAGATCTTTTTTGTGCAAAGGTACATTTTAAAAAGAGTATACTATTTCCTTGGTATTTGATATACACCCACGCACGCGCGCGCGCGCGCACACACACACACACACACATATATATATATATGGTGAATATCGTTGAAAAAAATCATGAGTAATTCACATACATGAATCAATATGCTTTAATGAACAAACCATCAGAAACAACTACTAACACCACAACTCATTTTCAAAAGAATTTTTTAAATCTCTGCATACATCAAACTTCTATACTTTTTTTGCATCCCTAAAAATAATAATAAAAAAACTTTTTCATTATACTCTTAATCTTCTCTAAAAAGACTTTGAAATGTGAACATTATATGTGCACTTGACTACTTTTTTATCATCCAATAGAAACATTATTCTCTTGCTGTCCAACAATTTTATAAAAACTATTATAAATTTTTGAATTTTTAAAAATGATATTGTTCAGGGTGATTCATATAATATGCTCATATAATATGCTTTTATTAATGATTGGTCACCAATATTAATTACACAAGGTTCCTCCAATGTATAATATTATTAGTATATCACACATAGTTGCTTAGCTTTTATTAATTAACTTCCATAAAAATGGTAGCAATATAACATATAATATTTTATCAATACTCCAGGAATTATGCCCAGATGTGAGCAAAAAGTTTTCTTTTATTCAAGCCTTATTTACTCAGATCTTGAACTGTTTTTAGAAAATATATCTGTATCTTCATTAAATATCTCAGAATGGCTTCTCTAAAATTTCTTCATTTAATATACAAGATGGTTAATTCCTGATCAATTAGATATAAGAATCATAAGTGTCCATCAGTGCATAAATTCAAATGTTTTGTCTTAAGTTCAGCAGAGATACATCCAACAATAACACATCCAACTAATCCTCTAATCAATCTATAAAATGCAAAAATGTGCCAATGTATATTTGATCATTATCATCTCTCATATAAAAGATTACTAATAAGATTCTTTCTTTTTGCTTTTATCTATACAAATAATAGAAAATATTTACTTCATTTATTTTTTAAATGAGGTTCGGTCAGGACTTTAATTTATTGATAATGAGTTTACTTATTATCTAATATAACATTCACTGAATTTAAATTTGGTCTTACACTTACCATCTTTTTGAATATTTTAATGTTGTTGCTCCATTATAAGCTGATAGTGTCCTACATTGATTCTGATATTTTTTTTTCTGTTTCATTGGATATTTGAACCACTTTCTGTTCTTTTGTTTCTTAGGTCTTCTCTGGACTCTCTAAGGATTTTTTTTATAGTTTTAATGTGGTACCAAGTGTAATAAGGTACTGAGTGTTTATTTCTCTGTTGATCTTTGATCTAAAATGAGGGATCTTTTTTGTTGAGCTTTTCCATTCTGAATACTCTAACAGCTTTTTCATCTATCTGTTTTATGATTCACTGGATTGTGCTGATACATATTTGCTTTACCTTGCTAGGAAAATTATGCTATATTATACTGATATTCTGAGTTTTCAATAAAGACTGCATTGGCAGAGTTTGTTGATTAGGTAATGTTTTTGTTTATACTTCTTTTGGGATAGTTATTTCATGGTCACTCTTAATAGTTTTCAGTTAATAGCAGTTTAACTTTCTTATATTCATGAAAAGTACAAGGTTTATTAAACTATAAATATTTTCAGATGGAGTACATCTCCTGCAAAAAGTACAGTTTGTCCATATCTGATTAGGTTTAAGCTAAAATATCACTCCAGATTATTAATTTTTTTGAGCATCTCCTGACGATAGTGCCCATTTCTCTTTTAAGAATGTTCATTGATGAGTCCTTTTTCTGGCTATTTTCACTCATCTGACATAATGAATTTTATGTTTATTTATCTCTTTTCAATTCTGCTTCTGGTTTTTTAAAGATTTATGCTTTTTGTTATTTGCTCATTCACTTTCCTTTTGATTTTTTTTGGAAGAACTATCATAGCACCTTTTTTCTAGGCTCTTTATAATCTTCATCTTCCATTTTCACTATTTTTATTTATTATTTTATGTTATCAATGTTTATTTTTAACATTTTTCAATGGCTTTCAGACTTTACTTTAAGTAATCTTGGACTTGTAATGAGGCATTTCTCACTTTTTTTGCTCTTCAATTATTTTAATTTAATATTTATTCCTACTTCTATTATTTTCATGATCTCATCTCTCTTCCAAAACAATTCATATTATTTTTATTATTTTGTTATGGTCTTTTTTTCAACATTTTATGCTTTATTTTGTCTTTTTTTATTTTTTTTATTAACATATATTTTCAGAGATTGATTTTCTTTCATTTCATTTTGGTTATTATTTATTTTTATAATTTGTCCTAATCTTCTTTCATCTTATTTAGACTTCTTTCATTTTTTTTTTCAATTTCTTATTTCATTTTTAATTTTTTTTGTTTATCTATCTGACACATTTTGTTTCATAGCTGGTATATTTTAGTAACAATCATTTGTCTTATAAATCTTGTCTTTTTGTGGTGATTTCTTCTTTGTCTGGTACTATTATTGTTTTTAGCTCTGCATGTCTACATTTAATTCAGTTGTAATATTAAATTCATTATTTGTAGTACTTTTTCCCTGTATTACCAAGTTTTACAAGCTTGAAATTTTATATTTATTTTTAACTTCATAATTAATAAAATAATATTTAGGTATTTATTTTTAAAACAGTAGAAAATTCTCCACCCAGTAGTATCACCTAGTACAAGCTATAATGATCAATAGAAATTAAAATATTGTGTGTTTTAATTTTTATCCACTGTCTTTTCATCCAATATTTCCAAACTAGTTTCTAGTTTATAGCTTTTATAAGTTAAAAGCTTTAGATATGAGAGCAATGCAACAGCTTTACTGAATGTAATGCACCTTCCATCAGCCAGATTTTACTTTATGGTTAACTATAAAGCATATTATCCCAAAATAAAAACACAATGTTTCAATTCAAAGCTAATTTGTGTATGCATTAGATCCAAAGATTTAGGTGAACTTCTCTCATATCCAATGCTCTTCATTGATGAAAGCCATAAGCTAAAAATTAGTTTGGGAATATTGAAAAATGCACAAACTTTTAACAAATACTTTGGGAAGATATTCTTATTTTAACAGCTTGTATTAAAATAAAACATACAATTAAAACATTACATCAGTACTGTTACTCAAAAATCACTTAGGATGTATATATATATATATATATATATATATATATATATATATATATATATATATATATATATATATATATATATATATATATATATATATATATATATATATATGACAACTCACTAGAATAAAACTACAGAATTTTAAAAAATGCCTATATAAAATGAAGATTAATATCCTTTGCTATAGCCAGAAAATAATTATTTTATTTGCATCTTATAGGTGATGACTTTTTTGAGTAATGAATCTATATATGATCAAAAATTGTGTACATATTTATGTATTGAGATATACAACAAAAGCATCTGGTAAATCATCCTAAGTGATTTTTGAGTGGTCAAATAGAACAGGAAACAACTGGTATAATATTATAGATAAAACTACAATGGTATACCAAGTATAATAGAAGGAAAATTATACAATTTTATCTATATTTTTATCTATATGCTAGTGCATCATAGACAGAAATGATTAAATGAATAAACATCTAAATAAATGCGAACCTTCATATCTATATGCTAATATGTAATTGGCTACTTAGTCATTGATATTCCAATTATATTATAACATTACACCGTTATAAAATAGTGATGATTATCAAATGAAGTACTATTTTTTTTTTGTTTTGTAAGCTAAGAGCAAGTAATTTCTTTGATAGTAAAGGTTACCTTTTCAGGTTCAACATCTTTCACTTCTTTAGTCAGCTAAAGTTTTAAAAACCTTTTTCTTGTATTTAAATAAGATAAACAGGTGTCACATCCAAATTGAAAGATCATCCTTACAGTCATATTTGAATACTTCTAAATATATATGATTTCTCTCTGTTTTATTTCTGGCTATTATCTGAACTTAAAAAAATTGTTGCTTAGAACAATAATAATGTGCATATAATTGTCATCTGATTCAGTGTATACTATGAAGGTAAGATGCTTTATTATACATAAAAAAAGAAATAAAAAAAATAGGTTTCCTTAATAACAATAACAACATTATTATTAATAAAAATTTAGTATTAATATCATTGTGTTAAGGATATTAAAATGCATGATAATAATAATAATCATAATGATGATGTTAATAGATATACAAAGAACATTTAGAGAAAAGCTCTTCCTAAAATACATTTTTAAACAGCATGTGCTTAGTGGCTTTAGTTAGGAGGTGAGACTCGATGTTTATATATATATATATATATATATATATATATATATATATATATATATATATATATATATATATATATATATATATATTGTAACCTTCTCCCAAGATCACTGTAATATAAATGAATAATATCACACATTTTAGGTACCATAACCACTACTGTAACCTAGCTACAGTTAATCATCATGCCATTCACATTGGTCAGCATAATCGCAACTGTAACCTAGCTTCCTAATCTAACTGGTCATCAACGAATCATACCACACATTTTATGATTAAATTCTCTTATGGAACCTAATGTACTCTCATGATCAAGAATATAAGCATACAAAAAAAAATGTAAAACTAACGAAATGATTCCTGGATTGAATAAAACTAGCATGAAACTGTCAATCTAAAGAAGATCACAAGGTGACTAATAAAAATAATAACTTCAGGTCAAATCGGCCCTGAAATCCACACAAACAAAATGAGATGAGTTAAATTTGATTTTCATCAAACTAATAAATAATTAATAATTATATCTCTGGAATGATTACAAAATTAAACCTATAAATTAAATAATGAGTAAATAATGATGTAAATGACTAAATGGATGATGGAAAGAAGTAATAATTAAATAGTGGAATGAAATGAGTCTAAGAATGAAGAGAAAGATGTAAGAGAATAAGGAATGATTGAGATGATGATAGAATAAGAGTTAATGAATAGTTGAGATGATAAAAGAATAAAAGTTAATGTATGATTAATCAATTATGCTAATAAGTTAATATCAAATGAGAATGAATAACTAAAAGAACAATCAAGATGAAATTGAAGAACAATGTTAATGATGGAGACTAAAATCTTAAACTATAAACTAATATGGTATTAAATGGTAAAAAAAAAAAAAGCTAAATAAAAATAGGGATTTCAAGCTAGACACAACCAGAATATTTATCATGAAGTTAAAACAAACTATACATTTTATAACAAAAGAAAGAATTTCTATCTTAAAGTTTGGTTGACTTTCATAAAACAGTGAAAGTAATCTATTTCAAGTCCAACTATAATAATTGACTAGCAATAAAATTTACTACAAATTTAAATTCTATCTTGAAACTTAACAATTAATTCTTCTCAGAGTTCAAACACTATAAATTGTTATACAACATATATTTGGGTCAGTAAGAGGGATTTTACCACTACCCAAACATAATGCACAAAACAGCTCTTAATATAAACTCAAATTAAGAACTATATTTAGCAGTTACACATAAACTTTATAACTAACATAAACTTTAAAATTTATGACTGGGAATGACTTTTTAATAAATAAATACAATAACTTACCAAATTCCCTTTCTCAACTAATTATGTGATCAAGATCAGTGAATGATAGCTCTGTGGATTTAACTAAATCAATCAAATCAATATTATATTTATCTGTTAATCTATTATTTAAAATAATCGGTACTCTAAGTTATTAACATTTTGATTATTGTGTGATAAGGCATTAGATGTACCAATAAATTACAAGACTTATCAAAATTATTATGATATAGCATAATATAGTTAATAATACTATATTAGTTGATGATGATTTCAATTTATAATCTTCTGATAGGTTGATAGCAATAACAATAATAGGGTATTCACATTCATATCGGCTTAAACCAAATTGTGCAAACGCTTTTTACGAGTGTTAAATAATAAATGAATACCCTCTGACCCATACAAGATATAGAATTTATGCAGCAATAAAAGGAATCCTCTTATTACTACAACTCAAATATTTATATATGAGCAAATCTGAAGTACTGGCACAGAAGGTGTGACTATAGAACAGTCACTTTGAATATTTGAGTCATAGTAATAAGAGGATTCCTTTTATTGCTGCATAAATTCTATATCTTGCATGGGTCAGAGGGTAATCATTTATTATTTAACACTCGTAAAAAGCGTTTGCACAATTTGGTTTAAGCCAATATGAATGTGATTACAATTGTATACAGACGCTATAAAAAATAAATGCTAATAATAGGGTATATATATGGTAATTAGCAATAAGACTACATGCAACTAAATAAAATTTTAAATACAACAAACTTTATTTACAATATTTACAAATTTTTAATTCACAGATATGGCATGAAATAAAACTAATATATTAAAAGAACTTATTGATGGGAAAATACCTGGTCTCCCATTGACTATATACTCAGCAAATAATATAATCTGCTTATAAAATGATATTCAAAATATCATTTATTACTCTTTAACATATTTTAAAGAATAAAATTATAAAACTTATTTAAACTGACTAGCACTTAAATTACAAAACTAGCAGTATTTTTGGAACTATAGGATATGCACCAAGTTTAAATTTAGAATTCAAAATATTTTAAAGTATTGCATTCTCCTAAAGCCCTTTCTTTTATCAGAATATGATAAGGGCAATTATCATATTCTGTGCAATTACTAACTTATTTAAATTTTAAATGAATGAGTTTAGTGCATTAAAATAAGGATAGACATCAAAAGTCAAATACACCTAGATCTCACTAACATTACTTATGTCCATACTTAATTGTTGAATACTTAACTGATCTTCCCAATCTATTGTCAAATTACTATTTGATAAAGATGAATCCACTGCTAATGTGCATCTCTTATTTTTATATCTAAAAATTTCTACAATTACAAATAGATCTTAGTTTGGTCTGTCTATAACTGATGATGATCATACAACATCATAAACACTATTTCAATTAAAAAAACACTATGCTTGATGAGTGTTCCTAAATCTAACATTATTTTTATACTTGCTATATGATTTTGACCTATTATACTTCACCAGACATGGTGAAAAAACTATCTCTATATTATCATGAGGAATTTAACACTAAAAAGGGAGGCTATATAAAAACAACATGACAGTTGTGTTATAATCTGGTTGATTCTACTACCTCTTAATGGGTATATGCATGTGTGTGGGCTTTGCCTCACCATGAAAAGAATAGAATTCAAACCATGGATATCCTTTCTTTCTAGGATTTTTTATGCTAATGAGCATTAATTACTACTCAGCCTCTACCAATCTTTTCTCTCATGAAATCAGCAATAGGTGACACTCTATCAGCCTATGCTCCATATTAATATTAATATATGGGATGCCATTCTATTGGAACATCCTATCAGCTAAAAGCTGTCACTAATCATTCTCAAATTATAGCAAGATAAAACAATACCAACAATAACAGTGGAGATATACATACTCCATTTTACACTGCAGGACCCTTAATGTATCAACAGACCCACCAAAATATACATGCAAAATGATCATTAATCATTTAAAATGACAACTATCCTTTTATTAGAGAGATCACAATATATTTAAGCAATAAAGATCAAACCTGCATTTGTATTCAAAATGGACAAGTTCATTTCTATACAAACTTACAAAAATAAAAAAGGCTTACATCAAATTTTCTTTTATATAAGAAAATAATTTGGTCATTACAATATATATATATATTTGATAAAATGTCTGCATATTCACCTCTTTAATAATATACATTAAAATTGGTTTTAAAATATGAGAGAAGTAAATATTTTTTTTCACTCTCTCTAGATAAACGATATATATATTTTCCAGTTTTCCCTTAACTAAAAAAAAAAAAACATACATAAAATAGATATATATATATTTTACACATTTTTTTTCTTTAACTCAATATATATATTTTTCATGTCACAAACAAACATATATGTTTAAAAAATAAAATTCCCAAACAACACATTACATAAGTGATATACATAATACAGCAATTATATAAACAAAATAAATGTATATTTTTATCCATTAAATTTTTATCCTATTTGTTCAAGTTATTTTATCCTGGTGAGTTAGAATAATAAAAACGATTCTTAAGAATGAATATTGTGGTGAGCAAACATTCCAGATAATGCATATATATTTTATTATCCTGTTGGATATATAATAAGCAATATTTAACACTCATCCAAAATCAAAAACTATTTGATGGTTTCTGTATCAGTCAACAAGGCAATTAAAATTCACACTTCCAATTGTAGCAGACATAAAAAGATAAGTTTATCTACTTTTCTCTAGATAATTTTCCTGAATAATTCTTTAGGTTATTGGAATCTTCAAAACAAACTTTTTACAATCTTTATTGATTTATTCTGTAAGTGTTTCAAATGAAGTATAACCAGAATCATTTATTACATTTAAAATCAAGATAATTTTTCCTTAAAAACTAGTGGAATTTTATTACACTTAGCATATTTATCTATTTTTTTTTTTAAAAAACTCTTTGTTAATTTTATTCTTTCCTGCATGGCAATGGGATATATATAACATATATATATATATATATATATATATATATATATATATATATATCAATGTTTAAACCGTCAGGTATATTCCAATATTGTAAAACATTATTATAATGGTGTATATTTCTCAATAAAACTTTAAAAGTAAATATTTATTTCATTCCATTCTTCTTGGAAAAGTATGATGTGATTATCAATATTAGAAAGAATTTATCCAATTATCACTATGACATCTTTAGCATTTTAATTAATTGGTAATTGATTATTTCTTTCATTACATAGGTTCCTGCTATAAAAATTAGCAGACAATAGAGAATAAAATCATGCAATTATTTTCATGTTTACTTTATTAAAAGTTAGATGATTCAAAAATGACTTTTAAATTTATTTACTATATATATCATATATAACACTTGTTTTCAAAATTATCTCGAATTATTATTTTTTTCTTGATATTTTAACTTACAAACATAATATTGTTCGACTGAATAATAAGAATGGTGTGAAATTCAAACATAATCAACTTTTTAATTTATATATAAATAATTCGTGCATTATTTTTAAAGATAAGAGTTTAAATGCATAAATAAAGTAAAAGCAAAAGCTTACTTTCTCTTGAATTTTCCTGGGTTTAAAATAAGATTTATGAGAGACAGTTAGGATGCATAAGGTTTCCATTTCTCCTTCTGTATAACTTCTTAGAATTATCACTCAATAGAAGAATGGTGTTTAAAATGACTGCAAGGTTTTTAGATTTTCTATTTCAGCATTTGTAGATAGCAAGATATTATCATTTCTTTGAATTAGATTCCAGAATTTTCTGATGTTTAGTTTTTTTTTTCCTTATTTTAAATCAGATTTTAAGCCTGTGGTTGCTTAGTTCTTGTTTTTCTTAATCAGTTCACCCCCCCCCCCTACAGCTGGGTTAGACAATATATAGCTTGTTTTTCTGATGCAGTGTGGGAGTGAATTGGCCAATAATTTTGGTATGCATAATTAGTATTACCCCCTCTGTCTTCATTTTTAATAATTACTCATACTTATTCAAGACAGCTTTATGTTCCGTACTAAAAAAAAATTATGCTGAAGTAATTTACTATAATAATTCTTTTTACAAGATTTACAAATTTGATTTAATTATTTATTTCTTTCAATTGCTATTCAAAACTAATAAAATAGCAATGTATTTATCTTTCAATTAATAACAATATTTCTAAATTGTTATTTTAGTCTAGTTTCAAAGCCTAGACTGGGTTTGAAATCTCATCTCCACCCACTGTAAATTTCCCAGTGCATTCAAAACAATCTTTATTGAAAGCTACTTGTTAAGATTTTAATACCAAATATATTATCATTTAAAATTTTGGATTATTTAATCCAGGGACCTAAATAAAAGGTCACAATATATATATATGCTGTTATGGTTAATTTATATAAAATTTAAATATGAAAATTAATTTGATAGGATAGGCCATCTCTTAGAGAGGGGTACATATGATTCTTTTCTATTGTTAGAATTTTCCATGCATCTTTAATTTTTTGTTTAAAGTCACTGCATTCAGTACATATGATGTTGACAGCTGAAAGAACAAAGGGATGACCAGTTGTGAAGAAATTTTCGAATAATAATAATAATAACAACAACAACATAGTCTGCACGACAATTCAAAATTCTCTGATTTTAAACCTTAGAATTACTTGCAACTCCACCACAAAAGATAATTTCAATAATTTTTTAAAATACAATAACAAAATTTGTTATATAGCATAAGTTTTGAGAATATCCGTGTGTGCGTCTGTGAAAGAAAAACTAATGCACTTAGTCCATAGCGTCAGCAAAAGATAACATAAATAACTGCCACTCTTTTTCTATTTTATAACGCTGGTATTAACACAAACCTAAAAAATAATGTTGCTTTAGTTTATAAAAAAAACAAACTATACTGATATTGCAAAAAAAACAAAAAAAAAAAAACCCATTGGTACTTCCACATTAATCTCAAACATGGATTTTAATTCCTCTTTTCAAAGATTCAGAAAATCTATAACCAACGATATTGAAAATTTAGATTTACAAAATCAAAATAGTGAAGAAAGCTCCTTCTGTAATACAGACTTCTGATATGCTAGATAGCATTTCTGAAAAGTTTCACATACCCTAATTCTAATGTATTGTTTAACACATTCCTCGATTTTTTCACAGATCATTCAATAATTTATCAGCCACAGATATTCATTCTTCTTTTAATAAATTTCCAAGAGCTTTACTATATAAAACACTCACTTTTCACAATCTGTGGGACAGTGTTCTTCACTTATCTGATCATCCCATCAAAGATACCTAATCATAAAATTTCATAATCGAAACAAGACAAATCCATTTAAAATGAAGATCAAAACATTGGGGCATTTTGCATTAATTGTTGAAGATGAAAACAGACAGAGCTACATAATTGATATATTAAAAAATACATACCTAGGCTACTCCACACAGGATTTTCAAAAACTATTGTAGCATATTGGGAAGGTTGTCTCTTTGCAACCAGTTTATCTAAAGAATACCCTAGTTTCAATATACAGCAATAGTTATGAGTTTAATACTAAGCTAAACAAAACATTGATTCAAACACTATTCCCTCTCAGATTACAGACCAAGAGGCCATGCTTTGACTATAGATAAAAGGATTAAAGCCACAATGTTTCTCTTGTTACCAGCATAGTCATTTGGTGATCAATTGCATAACTACCCAATGTTTGCAGTGTAATCAATTAGATAGCCATATACCTATATGCATTCATAATTTACAAAACACTTAATACTCACACAAACTCTCTTTCAAATAACGATGCTTTACCAATAGATCTCTCCATTAACCAGAAAATCAAACTTTCATATACATTCATTAGCATCAACAAAAAAACTACTCAGGGTGATGATAATCAAACCCTCATCTCATCAATCAAACAGTTTAAACAGTTAGTTTCAACTCACATTACTGAGATACTACAGTCAATAATTTATAATTACAATACTAACCATTTTTCATTTGTAATAAACAAGACTATCATAGATATCATAAATACACTGACAACATTCTTACCACCAGTTGAAAGCTGTGACAAAGATTGCACTTCTAAAAGAAAACCTGGATGTCCACAAACAAATCATGGCAATAAAAAAGTAAAAATACTTGATCCTGAAATTAGCCTCTTAATATGTTTCACTCACAACAGCATTTACAATGTATAATCCTGTAGCTTCCACTTACCACACTTACCAGACACTCAACAAAAACAATAAGCTCTAATTGACTTTAAAAAAATTTTCATTATTGTTTTATTAAAACCTCAATCACAAGCAATGAATTGAAAACAAACCCTGAAGAACTACACACCCACACCCACACCCACACGCACATGCACACACACACACACACATATATATATATACTAGTGTATCTACAGATATCAAGCCTCCTCTGCTTAAAAAATAATTCTAACAAAACAACTCAAATATTTTAATGCCCTAGGTACCAATTTTGAAGACTTTAATTTTGAGTCCTAGATGGCTATTTACATTCATATAATCCTTTCTCTAAGCTTTAGAAACATAACAAATGAAAATCTCAATCTAATCCATATAAAACAGTTGTTTCTCAAAATATATCCTCTAATAAACTTTAACAATTAAAGGCTAGAGATGGCAAAATTGCACAGCCAGACATTTTTACTGCCACATGGCCAATATCAAAAAACTGAGCATAACCTTAAACAATGAAATAACTTTTGTTATAACAAAAACTCTTTTTTTGCCACATATCATATTTTTTTTTAACACTATGCCTGTATATTAAATAGTTCAAAGACTATATTTAATTCAATCAAACAAAGCACTTTATTAAACAGATGATCTAATCCTTCAGACAAAAAAAATAGAACCATAGACAGATATACAATCTACAAGTCTACATTTATCTGTCACCTGCCTAACAATGTATTTAGACTGTAACAGTATCATGTATATCTATTTGTTTGTTCTAAAGTTATCTGGTTTTCAACCATGTATTTCTAACAATTTAATTTTTTATGACCAATAAAGTTTGTTTGATTTGAATAACAACAACAGCAGCAACAGCAATAATAATAATAATAATAATAATAATAATAATAATAATAATAATAATAATAATAATAATAATAATAATAATAATAATAATAATAATAATAATAATAATAATAATAATAATAATAATAATAATAATAATAATAATAATAATAATAATAATAATAATAATAATAATAATAATAATAATAATAATAATAATAATAATAATAATAATAATAATAATAATAATAATAATAATAATAATAATAACACCAACAAAAACAACAACAACAATAATAATAAATTAAAAAGAAAGGATTTCATCTTTTAAACATATGCACATTATTTATTTTAGAATGAATGAATACTGTCATAGTGAGTACAGAGGAGACTCTCAAACCCAAACACAAGTTAGAGACTTTATAAAGATAAGAGCAATTCTCATTTATATAAATCAATCTGAAGTGTCTTGATTTGAAAAAGTGAAGATGTTATTCTCTTCACTTTTACATCCATTACTTTCTTACATACAGTAACATTCACAAAATCTGTAAACAAAGTAACATCTTCACTCTCTCAAACCAAGGCACTTCAGATTGGCATATATAAATCAGAATTTAGATTAAATATATTTATCTTTATAAAGTCTCTATATTGGGTTTGGGTTTGAGAGTCTTCTCTGTACTCAATATGACAGCATTGAGTTATTATAAACTCAGTATGGCACATATGTTAATAAGGTGAAATTTGTTCTCTTTAATCTCATGCAATCTATGTGTTTAATAAATAAATCTGAATGTTAAATAATAACAATAACAACAACATTGAAATCATCATATTTCCATATATTTATTTATTCTTATTTTATAAAATATTGTCTTGATAATATGCATTAATTTACTTGAAAATTGTTATTTCATTAGGTATAATAAGTTTTCTAGATATATTAACATATATCAGTAGAATACATTTTTAATTTTATATCTAGTAAAGATTAAATAACAATACCACATTAAATTACTATGGAAAGAAAAAAGAAGAAAGAGAAATTAAAAAAAAAAGAAGACTAAGTTGACTGCTTATCACAAATATTTCTTCATTCTTATTATATGAAAAGGAAACAATTTAAACCTCATTCACAAAGTTTTATAATAGAAAAAATAAAAAATGTATCTTTATAGTGTCAAAAAATACTTATATTATTAGTAAAAAGTCTAGGTTATTCTTAATTTGAATAAAGTATAATTTTTAACTCCTAATGTATAGACTTTTCTTGAGTAGAAATATTCATTTATATTGTTTAATATTATTTAAATCTTATGCAAGGTTACTCATAATCCTGATATAACATATTCATGGGTCGTAGTCTCATTGTTTAACCAGTCCATTAGAATGTTAAATTTTAAATTTACTTATAAAGGCACTTTAAGAAATCAGGCTCTTGATTAAGTTAACTCTCCCGATAATCAAAGATGTAGCTCATTATCAATACATGACTTATCCTTCTCATCATTTTTAGCATGACATTCTTTCATTTCAAAGAAATTATATAGTGTAAGACTGATAGTCAAAACACTTGTAGGAGTCCTCAATCAAACATTCTGTAGCTCTAACAGCTTCAACATGGTGAATATTTATTTCTGATTTATCTGATAAAGCTACACTTTGGTTTTAAACCCCATAAGTAAATGCATGATCTATTTATATTTTCTTAGATCTGAAATGCAATATCATATGATACTGTATTCAGCTAAATAAAAATTATTTAAAAATCATGAATAACTTTCAATTCTTTTAAACTTACATTAGAGGCATTAATCAATTCTGTTTACTTCATATCAATCTAATGAAAAATCTTCATAAATAGAGGCACCTTTTTTTACTATCTATAATGAATAATAGCATGAAATTAAAATATTCTAGAAAATAAAGATAGTTGATAGGTGAGTGAATGCAATTTACTGCTCTTCATTGATGAAAGCCAATAATCAGAAATTAGACTGCAGATGTTGACATAATCCTATCGTCTATTGTCTATTGGTTACTTCAACCTAATAATATTTCTGACAGAGTAAAAATATAGTTAATTGCTCTTATTAATAAAAATGTTGAAATGAGCTAGGAGAGTCAAATTTTATTTTAACTGTAAAACTTTTTAAAATTTTATTGGCAATAAGTGGGCTAATGATTGGGACAAGTGAAACATGTTTTTTTTCACATGACTTCATAAAAATTTCTTAGATGCCTTATAGAAAGACTAACAAACATCAGATATCTACCTTTCTTCCCATCATCCCATGAGACTATTATAGTAGATATAGCCTGGATATTGGACACTCCCTTTATCAGTAACTAAACTTTCTTCATGTCACAATCTGATTTTTTTTTTTTTTAATATTTCGCGTATCAATTCTCACAGAACCAATTTTAAATAGTTTAGAACCTTTACTCATCTAACTAAGGATTATTAGATATACAATTTCTGAAAAATATTAAAAGATTTGGTGAGTTGATTATTGATTGATTATCTCAAGAATAAATTCTGAAGCTTTCTCGAGAATTTCTCAATCTTAAACAATCTACAAGCTTCTCTTTGGACCTCAGATCATAAAAAAACTAAACGAAGACAATAACTATTGCACAATGGGTCTCTCTCTTTCTTTATTTTTATAATTGTGAGCAAATATAATGAATTACAAATATACTATTTAAAACATATATATTTATCACACACACACACACCGTATAAATTTAAATTTATATATAACATTATTTTTATAACATTATTTAAATATTCTAAGGGTTTAATTTTCTAAAACCTGCTTATGGGGAAATAGCAAGCGTTTAATTGTCAACTCTAGATTACAAAAAGTGTTAGAAATGAATCAATATTAGTATCTTTCTAATAGAGTATATTAATATTAGAAAAGATTAATCCAAATTTCACTAGAGGGCAGAACATGCAATAGCCTTTATCTTTAGAAGGATACATTAAGCATTCATACCGCATAGTGGAGGCTGTAAGAGAGTAGAGCATGTGTCAGAGCATAATTTGTGGATAAATCTAAGGATACCTTATGATTTTGCACATGGACATGTTTGGATTTTATTGCGAATGAAATTCTTTAGCACTCCCGCATTGTTATAGAAAAAAAAAAAAAAGCAGGTCAGTAGATTATTTTCTTAAATAACCATTATTATTTTAGAGCTTCTGGTATGATGGTTTACTAAGGATGTACACTAATTATTACTAATTCATAAAACTGCCTGATGGATCACTTCACCTCCCTCTGAAACAAATGCAAAAAGCTTATTTGAAGCGATTGTGTTTTTTCTTCTGATATCCTGAGTAATTACAAATGACTTTTTTTTTCTTTACGTTCCTATGTATTCAATTCGGGTTTTCTTCCACTCTTATATTAAAATATTTATACAGTATATATTTTATGCGTTTGTAAGCTAGTATTTGTTTGATAATTAATTATAGTATTTTAATGATAAAAAGCTAAGCAAGGTAAGAAGATGACAATTCTGTTTTGATAGATTGTGTAGCAATTGTTAACCCTTGTAAGAATAGAATTAGTAACACTTCAATTATGCACGTTTTTTTTCCTTCAAACATTTATTTGTATGACGCTTGAAACTGTACCAATAGATACAGTTGTCAAGTAAATGACTTGTTGTAATTTGTAAATTGAATTATTATAAATAAAGCAATTGTTTTTTTTTTTTTAAATTTTAAAATAGAAAAGAAGAAAGATCGCTGGTACACATATTTTAGATTTGCTGGTAGACGGATATCTGCATAGATAAAAATGATTATTCATATTTTTTTAAAAGGAGTGTTTTAAAGTAAATTGTAAATATGAATGAGTTACAACTCGGAAAATATGCGTATACACACAATTAATGCAATTATTACAGATATATGTATGCGCAGTTTATTTTTTCTGCCGGCACGCAAACACTTATGAATGACAATGAATTGCAGTGATTAGACTTAAGCTATATTAATAAAAGTTTAAGAAATTATATACGGAAATCCATACATGTTAATTTAATAAATAATTTATGTGCACAGTAGATATATGTGCAATTTTTCTATACGGACTTATATCAAAATATTTGTAAACAAACTACATATTTATGCATGTATATTTTATATATATATGTGTGTGTACAAATTATGTGTAAATAGATCACCCTTGTTTTAAAGAATTATAGCTTAAGCATGATTAAACTAATCATTCTTATGAGGCAAGTGAAATATCAACTTATTAGAATAACTAAATTAAAGAAATGGCATAATTATAGAAGGAAAACAAGCATACTGTAGAATCAATTCCTGCTATATATCTTTATACAGTTTGAATGTGAATCTTGTGGCATTCATGGCTCCTTTAGTATTTCTGTATTAACTATTTTGATAGATCAATCTATAATAAGACAAAACCAAAGCTTAGAAGCTTATAAAGATTTATTAATTAAATAAAAATTAAATGTTAATTTATTTCTTACTGTGCTTACAATGAATTTGATCCTCAGCTAATCTTATTAAGCATTTCATCCATGTCAAATCAATTTTAGGTTAGGATCCTTCCCTATGTAATTTTGGTGCTTTAAATAAAAACTCATTAGTGTTGTTTTTATAAAAAAAAAAATAGATTTCTCTAGCTTTTTAATTAAATTACCATTAACTCATTTCAATTATTTATGTTAAGCTTATTTTTCCAACTGTTTTGTTATCATCATTGACATTTTTAACACTTACAAGATTTTTATTAACTTCTGTATTAGAAACCATAACTGGAGAGCGCATTAGTATTAAAAGCTACTATATAAATAATTAAAACAATGAACTTTTCTCATAATACATATTATCCAGACGAAGGGGTTTTGATTATCTATTTAATAACAGTTTTTAACCTGTATTTAAACATCAAAATTATCATACATATATGCGTATACATACATATACAAATATATTTATATACAGTATATAACTAGTCCATATCTAATTTAATTAATTTAACAATAGTTTTCAACCTGTATTCAAACATCAAAATTATCATGATATAAGAATTTAAAATGCATATATTGCATATACATACATATAAAAATGTACTTATATATATATATATTATATATATATATATAAATATATATATATATATATATATAATTAGTCAATATCTAATTTAATTAATCGTCTAATATTGGTAAGCAAATCGATATATAGTTTATCTTAGCTAGAAGGCAAATTAGAATGGGAAGATACATATTAAATTCTACTTTTGACAAATAGCTTCTGCTCTATAGTAAGTTATTTAAAAGCAGAAAAAAACTATATTTATTAAAAAAGTTATTTATTATTATTTTTTTTTTACATTTTAAATCTGTAACATTTCTCAACAAAAAGACTTTTTAAGAATAACTATTTCTGGAGTTCAATGAAATGATAGTTCGATTTCAGTGGTGCAGAATAATAATAATAGTTATTTTATTTCAGATGAATACATAATTGCTTCTAAAGAGGATAATAAGTGATAAAGTTTCAGGTGTTCATGAACGTAATAATCACAGTAGGGGCATTTTCAATACACAACAAATAAAAGATCTAACACTAATTCATACAAGGGCAATCCTTAAGCTATTGTTAATACATCTGCAGAATAAACAAGTTAGAAATATTTGATCTACATTACAAAATACATCATTTCTTAAACTCAGCAAATTAGATATAAACATATAAATAATCTGCTATATTTTATTGACAATGACATTATTCCTAAACATTTTAAAATAACAATTAATGCCATCATAGACCAACTTCCTAGAGAATTTGCAATTAAATGGAATGATACAATAAAACAAACATACATCTTACTAATACATATTTAGAAAGATTTATTTGTCATAAGGCCTAAGGCAATTGAAAAAGAAATTGTAGATTTTAGTAGTTATGGTTTATTTAATAAATGTAGAGAATGAAAGGAATTGCAGGAGTGGGTTATTAAAAGAATGGTTGTTAGTTAAAAAATTCTATAATAAAATGAATCATTGGTTTAGAAATGTGGGAAAAGTTTTTAATAAAGCCCGAGTTTGAATGAATTGTTGATTATTTTAAAATATAAATGAAGTGTAAAACTTTTAATAGTCATAAAGTGTCAAATGTTTTTATATCTGATATGATTCAAACAATTAGTAATTTGAGAACTGTTATTGATTAATCCTTTGTATCATCTTCTTATATATCAAATGATGTTGTAAAGTTATCAAGAGATCTGTCTAGTGGTACTAATAAAGAAATGATTCATGGACTATAGACCCTTCTAATTACACTAATAGCATTCCAATTATAGCAAACACCAATATATCTAATTATTGTTCAAGTATTAATAGTAATAGATCTTTATATTTAGTTAATTAGTATATTATTATTAAGCTAATAATGCAGAATTTTCATCCTTAAATAAAAGTTTATCTTTTTGCCACAAAGTCTGATCTGATCATATTATCAAAAAGTCAGCTTAAAATTAATCAGGATTTAAATAATTTTTCAAGAAGACTCAGATTAAGAAAATTTTTGGTAACCAAAAATGTAATACTATTAATAAATTATATTTGACTGGACACTTCCATATTTAAAAAAATGTTTTGTTAGATACATGCATTGATAATATATATCAGGATGTTATTAAAGATATTATATTTAAACAATACAAAAAATATAAGAGTAATTTGATGTTGAGTCAGAAGTATGTATTAAATGATTTGGAAAAAAGAGAAGACACTATTATAAAACCAGTGGACAAAGGAAGATTAATATAAATCATGAACAAAAATGAATATGTTAACAAAGCTCTGGAACTTTTAAATGATAAATTTTTTATGAGCCTATTACACAATCTACTATAAGTAAATTATTCAAGAATATACTTTCAAGTTTAAAGGAAATGAAAACAAAAGGATGCCTAGATAAGAATATATTATAATTTTTTAGTATGAACCAGGATTTATCCCCATGTGTTTTATATTTTGCCAAAAATTCACAAACCAGATTGTCCTGTCAGATGCATTGTAGCAAGCATTGGTTATCCTACAGAAAATATGTCAAGATATGTTGATAAATTTATTAGTCTTATTCCACCATCATTTAGTTCTTATGTCAGAGATATTATACATTTCCTTTAAAATTCTAAAAAATACAAAATCTTGACTACCAGTTGATTGTTTTTTGGTAACTTTAGATATTGCATCATTGTATACTAATATACATTATGATGATGGGATTGAGACTATTAGATGTGCTTTAGAAGATAGAGAGTATGATCACTATCTTATTGCAACTATTACTGAATTGATTTATTTAATCTTAAGAAATAACATTTTCACTTTCAATTTTAAATATTATTTACAAAACAATACTGCAATGGGTACAAAAATGTTCTCAAGTTATGCTATCATTTTTATGGCATAACTGGAATCCTCCATAGTTGGTAATGCTAGCTTAAATTTCACACTTGATTTAGATATATAGGTGATATTTTTATGATATGGCCACATAATGAAGTTAAATTTCATAGATTCTTAGATTGTATAATAATTTTAATAAAAATATATGTTTTACAATGAATTTTTTTAGTATAATTATCCATTTTTTTGATGTTGAAATTATTTTGACTAATAAAATTCTTATTAATAATGTATATTAAAAAACCAACTGATAATCTAATCATAGCTATATACATTTTCATAGTAACCATCCAAGAAATTTAAGGACTAACATCCATTGTAGTCAATTTTTAAGATTCAAAAGGATTTGTAGTAATGAGATTTTTCTTTAACAAAGTAATAAGGTTCTGTATGACAGATGGTAAATATTGCTAAAACAATGTTGGACAATGTGGTAATAAAGTCTCAGTAGTTGAGAGAAAGGAACTTCTTTTATCTAAGAAAAAAACAAGAACCAATTAGAACTTCTATCATTGGTACTTAACTAATACCAACCATATATTGCAAAAGCATTTAAACATATTAACCATTACAGATTATTTAAAATCTATATTTCCTAATCCACCTAAGATTACATAACCCAGGCACAGATGGCTTAAAGATATACTTATTAGAACAAATTTGATTAGGGTTCTGTATTGGAAAAGGTTGTTTTTTATGTGGTGATAAGAGATGTCTTACACACAAATGTGTTATTGTTACAAAAGTGATCCAAAGCACTATTAATAATTTTAAGTGGTATATCCCCTAACTATCTTGATTGTAAAAGTGTAAATTTAATATATTTATTAGAGTATAATAGATGTTTGAATCATTATGTTGGTGAATCAGCAAATAGTCTACATACTAGAATAACTAACCATAGATTTGACATTTTACTTAAAAATGATGACAGACCAGTACCAAAGCATTCTAATTTACCAATTACATTTAATTGATGATTTGAAAATTGTCATATTACAGAACAATTTTTCTTCCACTGGGTAGATAAAACAAAAAGAAAGTTTTTTATTTATTTTTAAATTTAAGGATTTATACTCACTGGAAATGAACTTAAATGTAGGAACTATTACATCTTTAAATTATCTGGGTTCCTAATGCATTTATATATGTAAGTTATTGTTTATTTTTATTAATTTATTTTTATTTTTTCTACTTGTCCTTGTATGTACATTCATATACCATACATACATAGGTCTCCCTACAATCATATTCAATTGCTGATTATTATTAATGTATAAACATTTTAATTAGTACTCTATATAATATTTAATTAATGTGTATGCACATTTTTTTTGAATTTTATTTATGTTTTGAATATGAATACATAATAATTTTTGTATATATATACGCAGATTTTTGTTTATTTATCAGGCATATATGTATGTTATATATATACGTTTTCAAATTAAGTCTAAAAGTTTTTGTGAAGTTTGATAAAAAAAAAAAATTTTTTTTTGTAGTGTACACTACAATAAAATTATACACTGGGTAGTTACATTTTTCGTGTAAAATATTTTAATCAATAAGAGTTTTTATCAAATATGTTGCGTATAACTTGTAATTATTAAACACCATTTTACTGTATTTCTTTCTGATGAAAACCATTTCTCTGGTTAAGATATTAAGGATATCACTTTCATATACAAGTAATTTTGTGTCTTATTATTTTTTTGAATATATTTTCTTTTGTTAATTTATATGTTTTTTTCAATTAGTTTATATTTTGAAATACATTTTTTTGATTAACTTTTTATTAATTACATTTAGTTGTTTATTAAACATTAAAAATAATATTGTTCATTTATAAATGTTATAATTGAATAATTTATTGTTCAGAAATTCACAGGAAATTTGAATATCAGAAGTGACAGAACCAGGCTGCAATCGATGGATCTTGAATTTGCCATTCTAATATTATGCTATATGATGCAGGACATTTAAATATATATATAGCAAATCAGTAAAAGTCAAATAATTCTGCATTATCTGATATTTGCAAAAAAATTGATTTGCTAATATAATTATTATGGCAAGTGGTGATTGCATTAAATTTTTATTAAATACCTTTGCTTAGTCAGATATATATTTTTTCCATTGCAGATCTTGTTTTAACAGCTGAAATTATATTACAAATTATGAATTTATGTACGTGTAAAACCCGTCTCATAATTATTGAATAATACTGGAAAAGTAAACACTAATTACTTATCTAGTCAATCAGCTGATGGTTAGTAATAATGCTTAATACACATACGTTCCTTTTTTTTAAAAAATATATATTTTAATAAAATCGTATGCTGTTGACTCCGATAATTCCTTTTACCATTTAAGCTGAAAGTAAATTAAAAATAAACCATGGGTTCAAATGCTTGTTGGACGTTTACAACTCCTCATCTAAAATGAATGACACCACATATTTCCATTGTTCTTTGTTTAATTTTTACAATCAGTGGTTCAATAATAATTTCACTATTATCGATCAATAGGAATGGTAAGTTGAGTTAGACTAAAAAAATCTCAAAACTGCTCGCGATTTAAAAATATTCCCAAGATTCATCAGGCTTTGATTCAAATCATAGCTTACGAAGTAGACTACGAGGGTCATCATAAAGTTATCAATTTGTTCATAGATAAAGGAAAAGGAGGTATATATAAAACAAATTTTATTTGATTAAAGTATTTTTACATCCTTGCTGCTTTTTAATGTCATTTAAAGTAATTGCTGGAATGATTTTAATAGAACAAAAGAAGATTAAGAAATTACTAACTTGTATTATTATGTGATATTTCATGTACAGGAAGAAGAAAAAAATTTTTTTTTTTTTTAAAAATAGTTATCTGTTTAGAAAATATATTTTAATGCATACATTATTTACATATATTTGGCTACATGATTTATAAATATATATGTCTTAAAGGAAACTTTCGCCTTTTCTAATTAATATATACATATGTGCTCTTTTACAACAAAAACAACACGACTAGCCAAGTATCAGATATCAATAATTATATTAATAAATTGGCTTGAATTCAAAATCTTTGGATATTTTTGAATTTCTACCTATTAATTTTATCGTAAGTTGCCCTTCAAGACCGTAAATCAAAAACTAAGCGGGAAATGATACTACAATAGTATTATTATTTGATAATCAATGCAAATTATAATAAATGGTTCTGGGATAGAGGAAGGGGAACAACTCTTAAAAGAATATATTTGTAATGTAAATTTATAAATAAAAAACAAAAACATTGAGCAAATTAAATAAAAATAAATGATTAAAATAATAATTGGGAGAATATTGTGAATTTGATAAAATATATTACTGGAGGGGGGGGGATGATAGAATTTTAAAAGATGGTACAGTTGATAAAAATAAAACAGTAAAAACAATATCTATATAAACCCACAAAAATCTTCAGAATGACTACAGTTTTTTTTTATTTGTAGAATTAATCTTATATTTAAAATAAATGTATCACTGGAGGTGGAGAACATTTGCACACGACCCTCCGCTCAATTAAAAACTTCAAATTATAATCCTAAAAGTGAAAATGATTGAGATATGATATATGAATATTGAATCTATTATCCATCTTTCTATTAATTCTTATTTCTTTATATTTTAAATGTGTATATATATATATACTACGTATGTGTTGTCTGAAGGTTTGTCATAATGAAATTCTAATATTAAATCATTTCCATCATCTAATATTAAGAACTGAATGTCTTTAGAAAAAATTAAAGTAACTATCAGTAATAGCAGATGGGATAGTATTTAATATAATATTTCAAATGGGATTATTCTCATATCTTCTTCAGCAGTTGCTAGCCTGATCAATCAGCAGCTCTAGCTTGGAAATCAAACCTGGACCTTTAGATTTTTGAATACTAAATTTTAAGATAATGCATAGCTCAATTGTTTACAGTGTTACCTTATAATTCAATATTCAAAAGTCTAAATATCCAGGTTTGATTCCTACGTTAGTATTGTTACTGGTCAGGCCAGCAACACTTGAAGAAGAGAAGATAATAATACCACTCAAAATGGATTAAATACTAACATGTGTACTATTATTATTAACAGTTGAATGTATTTAAAAAGTTTAAATACAGTTTAAATTTTTTTAAAGGCATCCAATTGTTAATATTAATTAATAGAAATAATCCACCAAATAATTAATCATTTTATATATGTGTGTGTGTTTTTGTATCTACGAAACACCATATTTTATAATTATGGGGAAAAAACAATAACCTAAAATTAAATAAATAAATAAATAAACATTTATTGAAATAATCATTGTCCCTAAATTTTGTTCCCACCTCCCAGAAAATTTTATTTGGATGTCCCTGAATATGTCTATTTATCAATTAAATATGAAGAATTTAATAAACTATCAGCAAATTCATCTCTTTTTTTCTGAATACCAAATGATCCCATAGTAATTAACTAATTTTCATTTAAAACTTCACATGATAAATAAAAATTGCATCTTTTAAACCAATGATATTGTTTTATTGCCATAATTTTGTCATGGGACAATTTGTGGATTATTTAAAGAGAATTCTGACTTTGGCAAGATTATTATAATCATCATCTTAAAATTATATATTTCAATGGACTAATAAATTTTCTAGTCATGACAGAGTGATCCAGAATATTCAGCACAATTTATTTGACATAAATAGCTCTTTAATATGATTTCCTAGCTCAACATTAATTATCTAATACCACTCTTACTAATGTAAGTTATGAACTCAGAACCTGTAGAAATATGACATCTTTGCCATAGCCAGCCTATTTCCTAGAATGTGATCAGTATACAATATCTCATTATATTTATCATTTAGCTAATAATAGTTAGAAACCTGTATATTGATTACTACTATATGATAGCTGAATTGTTTTCAGACACTTATATAAAACAAACATCCTATGTCAGCTTGTGACTAAAATTCTTTATAAGATTTGTCTGACCCAAAATTAACCCAAGATCATGGATTAGTTGTAGCATTTTGATAAGAGGATCTTTTTGTTTTATTGCTGTTTAAAATAACACTTAATACTAGTTTATATGTACAATAGCTTTCATAATTCACATCAAGTGAATTAACAGATTTTACTTGATTATAAGTGGCAGGATTTAAAAATGAGAGTTACTGAAAAATTAAACATGAAGTTGTATAGTGAAATAATTTCTACAAGTTTATTTTCTGATACTTAAAACATTTTTAAATGTTTATGTTGGTGGAAAAAAAATCAATGTAAATATGTATTAAAAACATTATTCTGAAAGTCTTGATTCTCCAGCTTTTCTAAATTAATGTTTTTTTAAAATTTGATGAGATCCTGTAATTATCTTACAATATGAAATACTAATTATTTTAACGAGCATGCAAATAATTTTATAGTTTATCAAATATGTAATACTAACAATATAAACCTATATTTTGAAACAAACAAAGCCAAATATATTACTAAGATAATTTACAAGCAAGATTCCCAAAGTCTCATAGAAATAAAACTATAAATAAAACTCACTTTTGTTATATCAGTGCTAACCTATTTTTCCAGATAAAAGAAAAAAAATCATTTATTTAACAAAATAGATTGACATTAATATAACAAAAAAAAGGGTTTTATTTACAAGTTTATTTAAATGATTCTTTGGAAATCTTTCTTATAAATGATCTTAGCAATGCATTTGGACTTTTTGTTGTATAAAATAGAACATATAATATGAGCTGTGCAAAGTCTTTATTGCCACATCACCCATTTCCCATGTCTTTAAAACTTTAAAAACATAAATGAATATCTATTGAATATATATTTGTAATGCATTCTGTATATTACATTAAACATTTATTTTTATAATATCTTTATAATAATAGTAGTAATAATAAATTATCAATTAGTTTTTTTCTTACTTTTTCTTTGATAACATTTATACCTGCATTTTAATACTATTTATATGGTAAAAAGTTTTACCAGATTTTTAATAACAGTTAAATGAACAGTGCATAATTAATAGAAATGCATTTTATGAAGTTAGTGATTAAAGTGTTTTACAAATATATTGTCACCTATTAATATATGGCAAAATGAGAATCACAAAATTCAAACAGACAAGTTAAAAGAAGCAAAAGAAAAACATGTCAATCATATTAATCAGGATACAAAACTTTTTTTTTTTTTAAAAATATATATATATATTTTAAAATTAAATAAAAAATATCACCTGATTAAGTTCAACTTAAGCTAACATAAGCCTAGCAGCAGCAAAAATTTATAATGCCTTTAAAAACTTTAGTCAAAATTATAGATTCTTATTTAGTTTCTGGCCAATTGCAAATGCAGTTCTTGTGAATATATAAGCCATAATTAGTATGTATAAAATATGCTATTTTTATACTATCATGTAATGAACTGCAGTCATGGTTTTATGTATATATTTGAAAACAAGCTTGAAAATAAAGTTTGATAAAACTAAAATAATATTTAACAAATTTCTATTTTATATAAATATTGTAGTAAATATATTATAATTTGAAGAGTATGTATTTTGAAAAGGATGTTCTTATGACTAATCTTTCTGTAGTTATCTATATATACTGAATAATGATAATGTGTAAGAGATTGTGATCTGGTCCAACTGATGAGTGCTGGTTTAGCAAGAAATATGCATCTTGGTGATCACACATCTTTTTCACATATTTAGTCATATGTTTATGATTACATCCCTCTACAAGGTGTTAAAAGGTGATAAAAACCAGTCCCTACCTTGTGTGTGAATGGTATAGTAAAAATTACATTACAGAAATATTATTTATTAAGTAGATAATCTCTAATTTAATGAATGACTAATAAAAATTATTAATAAGTACGTTCATTTCAACTAGTACTACTTAAAGAAAATAGAATAAAAGAACAAAATAAATGAATGTTTAATGTATTTATCCAGTTTTGGTATTACATTTAAAAAAATTAAAATCTTATGTTTAAATCTAAGAAAAAAACTTTTAGTCAATTATTTTTATTCTTTATGTTATGATTTTAAAATATGGAGTTTGGATTAAAGTGCAAAATGGCTATTGATTTTAATGTAAAGAAAAAAATAAGTTATAGGGAGAAGAGAAAATACCTGATGAACTAGGGTTGATATTCAATACCAAAACATTTGAAGTATTCTAGAATAAAAAATTGAAACTAGATCAAAATATTTTCTGAATCAGTATGAAAAAGCTTGCATTAAACATTTGTAGAAGTGTGATTGGAGATAATAATAATGACTGATATATTACCACATCCCATGTTTTATTGAATAAAATTGAACAAAAAGGAAATGATTTTATGGTTAATGTAAAAACATTTTAAAATGTTTTGATATCTATGTTAAATTTAAATAAGTATGTTAAGATTTATCTGTAAATTGTTTTGTAAGTATATTTTAAGAAATTAAGGAACTGCAGAATTTTAACCCTTATATGTTATTATAATTGTTTTTGAAATAACATGTCAGTTAAAATAATAAGTATTTGGTAATAAAGAAAAAAAAAATAAAGAGAGAGGGAGGGAGGGGGGGAGAGAGAGCGAGCGAGAGAGAGAGAGAGAGAGAGAGAGAGAGAGAGAGAGAGAGAGAGAGAGAGGTGGAGGGAGGGAGAGAGAGAGAGCGAGAGAGGGAGGGAGGGAGAGAGAGCGAGAGCGAGCGAGAGAGAGAGAGGAGGTGAAAAATAAGGGAAGGATGAGTAGGAAAAAGGAATGAGAGAAAAAAGAAGAATGTCAAAAATATTTAGTAATAAACATTTTCAAGACTGTATAATCTAATATTATTACTTATTTAATGTTTTGGTAATGACCTTAAGTACTTAATTTTTTTTTACTAATTGATAAAAACACAACTGAGCATGTTCAACTTTATTTAACATCTTAGATATTTGTTTACTTATATAATATATAAACAAACAATTTAACCGTAAAAAAATAATAATTATATTATAAATTCTTTAGTAGCTGTTTCTACTAAAGAATTTAAAATATAATATATTTTTTTACCGTTAAATTGTTTGTTTATATATTATATATAATATATTTTTATAACGAGTATTATACTTTTACATTTATTATATATATATATTCAAACTTTTAATTCACATCATTTTAGTAACTAATAATGTTATTTGAAGAGAGTTCAGGCATAAATCACACCATGCTAAAATGATAATGACTTAATGAAATAATTAATATGTTAAACACCATTTTCATATGAATAGAAAATAGTATCACAAAGTCACATTTGCTTAGATAGATTTATTGCATAAGTACAGTGTTGGTTGACATAATATAAAGAAATAAAAAGTAAAAACTTCTTACTTATAATATTTAAGATTATAAAAACAACAACAACAACAAAAAAAACAATGGATAATGATGAGGTTTCTCATGATTACGATATCAGAAAATGATTCTTTGAAAACCAAAAGTTTTTTTTTAAATTAAAAGTAAACAAGATTCTTCTATCAGCAATTGATGGCCATAATATATTGAAGACCTATATTTAGGTTAATCACAATTAAAGTAACATATTCGTTTAAAATTTAGTAAATAACTTTATAATATATAAACTTATGTGTATCTGTTCAATGTTAGCATATATAACAGATATCATCAATCCGTCAGGTGTTTGTAGAAATCATTGAAAAATTTCATCTAATGTTTAATATAAGTTAATCCACTTTCGTTAGATGTTTAATATAAGTTTTTAATATAATATTCATTTAGATGATAGTTGATTTAATAAGGTCCCTTTATTCTAACACTATTTATTTTATCTAATGTTATTCATATCGCCTTTGAATGCTTTCTCAAGATTATTTGCTAAATTCTTGGAATTACTTTCTGGATATTTAAAATTAACTTCACCATTAAATATTTTTTATTATTTAGATAAAGACATGTTTTTCAAATATTATCAGAGGATGCAAATCTTAAGGTACTTTATATATCAATGCAGTGAATTTATAGGCATCAAATGATTACTAAAAATGCAGGTACAATTAATAATTAATATTGGTTATGTATTATTTGGCATAGAAATCTACTTAAACCATTGCTATTTGTAGGCAGGCTTTAAGTGAAATAAAATCTATTACTTAATTGTCATATGACATCAGTGAATGACCATAACTAATTAATTCCACTGTATTGCAAATATGATGAAAACATAAACCCACAAACATCAAATGTAATAATAGAGCATTTTTTTTATTATAATCAAATGAAAATTAAGACTAATGATGAGATGGATCATAAGATTTGCATCCAACTAAGTTCCACATATTTGTTTGCCTGAGGGTACAGAAAAAAAATTGTAGTGGCTCGAAACTAATGATTGACAAACTTCCAAAATTAAAAAATGAAAGTTTTTCGATATTTAGATAATTATTAATGTTTATCTTCTTGAAAACTGACACATCCACCCGAGAACATAAAACTGACACATCCACCCGAGAACATTTGTATGGACATATCACTATTATTTTTCAGCATTGCCTTATGTTACTTTGGCAATATTTAGTAGTATATTCATGTGTTCAGACAGATCTTGTGGTATAAACTTAGTATTGATTTATTAGTTTAAAAAATCTGTTGGTGTCAGTAATCCACAGAACAGTCCAAGAAAAAAAGCTAAAAAGTACTAACGGATGCTTTTAAGGGCTCTGATTTTATTATTATTTACAATCAGAAAAAATGACACATTATTTCTATCATGTATTTAAATACTTGAGAATATTTTTACAAAATATTCATATAATAATTATTACAAAAGAAATATATATATTTGGATTTTAAAAAAAATGTTTCATTTTAAAAATAGAAATTAAAAATAGTGAAGTAATGATAAAAAGAAAACTGTTTCTTCTGCATTGTCAAATACTGTCAAAGATATTCATGTAGATATTTTATAATATTCTAATAATTATAAATGCAATTTTAGATTTTACACCAGGATTTCATAAGATAATCATGGCTTAATAAAAATTCATTCAGATTTTACAAATCATATTTAAATAACAAATATTTTATTAATTTACTTTTAACAATAAAATTAAACCACCAGCCAATAAATACAAACTTCTATTGTTCATATTATGTATTTGCTTTATATATATAATAAAGTAATCATATGTAGCACGACATTGCTTTTATGAGCTTACATTTACAAATATGTAATATAGAGAGTGTACCAATAGCTCAAACAAGTTCTTAATTGATAAGTGCGGTAAGAGAAAATATTTAAAATCTCTATCTGGAACATTCCCATTCCCAGACAAATTGGTTTTGAGTTTTTGGATCACCTCACTGAGGAGCTAGAATATTCAGACACTAGATCCAAAATATCAACTCAAAGCCCAGCACTTATTTAATACATAACATTTAAGTAGAAACTCTAACATTTTTGGACATGAAAATGTTTTTAACTCTAGCTATATAACTTAAATAGCTATAAGGAACTGAACCAAATTCAGATCTACCATATATTAAAAGCAATGTCAGGTTATATATAACTTGCTTTATTGATTATTATAATTTTACCTTTTAGACCTTGGCAATGCTAAGGCTATTAATATATGGTAGATCTGAATTTGGTTCAGTCCTATATATCTATTTAAGTTAGATAACTGGAGTTAAAGACATTTTTATGTCTAAAATTTCAGAGTTTCTACTTAAATGTTACACATTAAATAAGTACTGGACTTTGAGTTGATATTTTAGATCTAGTGTCTGAATATTCTAGCTCCTCATTGAGGTGAGCCAAAAGCTCGAAACCAATTAGTCTGGGGATTAGAATGTTCCAGATAGAGATTTTAAATATTTTCTCTTACCTCACTTGTCAATTAAGAGCTTGTTTGAGTTGTGGTACACTCTGTATATTACACACACACACACACACACACACACACACACACACACACACATATATATATATATATATATATATTTACAAAGTTCAAATATGATTTTTTATAATTTTTTCATTTGTAAACTTATATTTCTAACAAATCAAATCCAATTAATTGAATTCTCATACAAAATAAAGACAAATATTAAAATAAACTGTTAAATATAGACACAAAATACCCCCCAAAATAAAGACACTATCACCCTGCTAATTGAAAAAATTACATTTATAAATTTCAATAAGCTATTTATTAAGAGCTTCATAATGCAGTAGGAGCAGATACAATTGTTATGCATATGACTGGATCAAATCTGAATAGAGTAAATTTTAAAAAGTTTTCAACAGATTTGAAATTTTTTTAAAATAATTCACCTAATGCCAATTCAAGTGAACATTCAATACTGGTAGATAAATGAATATTTATTATTCTTTACTAAATGTAAAAATAAAAACTGTTCCAATTCTTAATCCTGTATTAGAAAGCTTGGTAAATATTACCTCTCTTTTATTATTTTATCTATGAGAGACTATTGCCTTACAGTGATCTATTTAAATACTATTTTACCTATCTTCATATATATAAAATTGATATGCTATTATTATTTACTAATTTATTCTCTGCATTTGTGCTGTTTTACACATAGGCAAAGATTATAAATATGACAGAAATTATCTTCTATAATATGTAATCAATATTGTAAACTTGGTTTAAGTAAAACTTATACCACAAAATAAAATAAAAAAACATCAGCATAAAGATATATTAATGTAAAAAGTTAATATATTTATATACATATTTGAAGGGTATTAAATAATCATTATTCAAAATATAGTGCAGGAGATTTATCTGTTTTTACTTGCAAAAGAATGCTGGAATTAGCTTACAAAATCTTTTCTACTTATGACTGATGCATTCTAATGTGTTTTTCATTGTCTTTTTGCAAAGTCTTCTACTTATATAATTTCAAAAATTGTTTTTATTTTCACTTTTCTTCACCTATATACTATATTTTCTTAGATTCTTTATTGCATTGATTTAGTGGGTTTTGTCACCAAATAAATGTAAGCAATCATTCTTGAGATAACTGCAGGTCATTTTAGTTCTGTTTTGTCTGATCTGTTATTCTCAGCTCCATTGCCTCTATTTTCATCTCTTAAATTTTTTATATTTTTTAACTTTATAAATGACTATGCTTCTTCATATTTTTTATCTTCCCATTTTGTTGTTGATATCAAATTGTTCAAAAGATATTCTTCAATATTTATGTTTTATCAGAAATGGAAAAATACAATATTACTAGAATGCCATTTTAAAAAATTTTTAAAAAGCTATCATATTCACTCTATATCTTAAATCTATTGGAGTTCAGATCACTTTATTTAGCCCATCATTCACTTTATTTAAATCAAAGAATATTTCAGATTCTAATTCAACCTGTATAACACATATATGACACATTGTGTGTGACATATGTTTGGCAGTTTGATTTTATTTATAATAAAATTTTAAAAAAACATTGGTAAAGATATAAAAAATGGTTACAATTTAACACCATCACATCATCTGTTAACTTGAAACAATTATATATAGCTACAGAGAAAAGAAAATTAATTGTTTCTTATTCAGTCTAGTTATACATAGAAGTAAACAAATTGCTTATATATTTAAATAACTTAAAGATTGTGAGTCAGTTTAATTTCTTTATCTACTTACATAAAGCATTGAGATCTGTTATAATGATAAATTAACAACATATTAAGTTTTACAATGTAGATCTAAATATTAAGATATTAGAATAATGTGTGATAAAGATATGATAAACAATGGTTAATTACAATCAATTGTGAAGTGTTGGTGGTCTTGTGGTTAGCATAGTTGCTTTTCAAGCAGCTGGTCTGGTTCACTTCCTGGTCAATGCTTTGAATATGAAAAAAAATTACAATCAATTAAGATAAAGTTGTAATGATGCTTTACTCTGTCTTTAGGCCAAGAACTTAATCCTGATTCAGATATATATGTCACATATCCAAAAGATAACCATAATTATGAATCTCAAGAGTATGAAAATTTCTAAATATTTATTCAAGATTTTATAAGATTAAGCACTTTCTTTGAGAAAATATTTAAAGCACTATTACCCTATTAAAATAGTTAAATTTTTGATTAAATAAACTCCATTCTTCAAGAAGGCAATTTACAAGAATTACCCACTAGAATTATCTTTTCATGTTTTATCAGTAAAACAGAATCATGAAGATATTTTTTATTGCTTTGGTAGTTGTGGAGTATGTGCTCGATTACCACCAGGCAATGCTGCGGTATCATCAAGAACTATCCCAAAGCTTGCAAGTGATAAATTTCCATCTGAAAGTGGCTGAAATTGACATAAAAATGCCTGAGACTATATATATCCTACAAATCCATCGGAAGTACAAATTATAAAAAAAATCAAGAAAATGCTATAAAATTCAAATTAAAAAAACCAGATATTGAAAGGTGAAAAATCCAAAAAGAAAATTTCATCAAACTAAAAAATGATTCCAGTTAGTTTTGAGTACCCCTCATATATATATTATCTAAGTAATTTTCTAGATTATCTAATATAGGGTATCTAATATCATAATTTTGCAATACCTTTATTAAAAGTGGATGATTTATAGCATTAAATACCATATTGTAATCTACAAAATCAAACTAACATATTTCTTATTATTTAAGACAATGATACATTTTATCAGTAAAATCTTTTAGAAGCAATGTAATATTTTTATTCTCTAAATATTCATGTTGTTTAAATTTTAAGAAATGCATCTTATTTAAAAAATTCCTTATCAGTAATATATATATATATATATATATATATATATATATATATATATATATATATATATATATATATATATATATATATATATATATATCAAGTATCTTGGTCATTAATGGTAAAATTGAGATGGCTCTATCTGGAAATTTGGTTCCAGATAATATTTTATTAAATAAAAATAATAAAAGGTCATGAAGAATATCAATATAGTTTCGGTGCCAATTATTCTAATTCCATTAATACCAGGACTGATATTTGTTTGATATGATTTTATAATTTTACATAGTGTAGTATTGTCAAACATAGAGGCAAAATAGAATTAACTTGTCAGTATATTTAGATACATTTTCTATTCTATTAATAAAAATATTATTAAATTTATTTGTCAATGAAAATATTTAAATTTGTATTTTCCTACTGAAAATTATTTTTATTGACAAATAAAGAGAATTCATTTTATTTCTTAAGTATTTGCATTCTTATAACAAAGTTTTATCACTTTCATTTTTTAAATTTTTTCGAGAAGTTATTTTTTGTTGTTGTTGTATTTTATAAATCAATTTAGAAATAATCCATGAGACTTTGTTCTCTTTTTGTTTTATTTAACTTTTAAATATAGTCAGTGAGTTATTATAAGCAGTATTGAAAATTTCTGCAAATTTTTTATACAGTTCATTTATGTTTCCTATTTTTTTAAATTAATAACAATCAATCAATTTCAAATTATTATTTTTTGTTTTTATCTATAATTTTATATGTATTATCTTTTATTTTATTTTTAACCTTGGTTTGATTACATTTGTTAAGGCATTTTATAATAAATGTAATAAAATAATGATCTATAATTTTATCTTCAATTACTGTAGAAGTGCTATTTTTAAGAATATTGGTATTTATATGATCAATATAAAAAACCACAATACTGTCATTTAAGTCTCATTTCTTATTGCAATTGTAATGTAACTAATAATTCCATATTTAGATAGAATACTTAAATTATTTTTAACAAATTTATTTTTAAATAAGTCAATATTTAAATCACCTGCCAATGTGATATCATTAGACTATTCTTTAACTTATTTTTAAAGTCAGTTAGGAATATTGAAGCATTTTTAATGGTATGGCCTGTAAATGAAAAGTAAGATTGAATTTGAATTATCTAATTTAAATTCTATATGCAAACTTTGATAATCAAAAAATTAGGGATTCAATATTATTAGCAATAATATTATCATGGATAAAAATCATAACATCCCATCTGTTTCTGTTTTCTCAGCAACATTTTAAGTTTTTAAACCTAAACATACTATATAGTGCTAATTCTTAAACATTAATAATAATAAAAATAATAATACATGTTTATCCTAATTAGTAATGGATCTATATGTGAGGTTTCACATAACAATAATCAAAATGGCATTTGTAAAATTGATGACCTCATAGAATAGTGACTTCATTAAAGTTATATCTTTTAAAAATAAAATGGAAATATTCATGCAAGAAATGTATAGTAAAAGTTTATTCAGTGCAATAAGTAACCTACTTGATCACACACAACAACAAAGTGTAATAATATTTAGTTATAAAATGTGTATAGCAA
Source organism: Epiperipatus broadwayi (assembly GCA_028023455.1). Classification (NCBI taxonomy): domain Eukaryota; kingdom Metazoa; phylum Onychophora; class Udeonychophora; order Euonychophora; family Peripatidae; genus Epiperipatus; species Epiperipatus broadwayi. Next base: position 5,807,566 of record JAQFVV010012443.1, on the reverse strand, counting down.
TCAATCTATATTCATTCAATCAGTTTTATGGACTAAAATTCTTATGAATATTATTCTTCTTGCAGCAAAAAATATGATCATAATAGTCATCATCAGTGATAAATTATTTTGAGAAAAAATGATTTTATACACTATGCAGTCAATAATCAATTTTATATGATCAAAGGTTACTAAACATAAGTTTAAAATACCATTTATTTTATTAATTTTAAAGTCAATAATCTCATAATTTGTTTGTGGCTTATTTTGTTTTATCATAAATATATATTGGCAAAAGAAAAAAAGATTTCATCATTTACATACATGATTAAAGCTACAGTAATTAACAATACATAGTATTTCTTTACCTATATTTTATTTAATTTTACTGCATTTATGTAAAATAAAAAATACATGACTTAAGAAAAATTAACAGCGTTACAAAAAAATTATCTTATTGGCTAGAAATTACAAAAATAAAATAATTTAACAATTAAATATAAAGTGCATAAATAAATTTTAAAGTGTACATTGTATTAATTTTTTTACTTAATTTTAAAATGTGCATTGTAATTAGTTTTTTTCTGCATGTTTTTTTTAATTCAATAAATAGTGATTCAGGAAATAACAATACATAAGAAGCAAAGTGGTGATCAGCAATGAAAAAATTATGTTTTTTTCTTGACAAAAATGTTTTTAAATAGTATATTTTACCCACAGATTAATATTTTTTTAAAATTATCTTCTAAATAAAACGTTTACTCATTAATTATAACTTTTTTCAATTTAAGTTTTATTTTTTTAATTAATTGTTTTATAGTTTAAATTTAACACAACAAATTATTTTTTCTCATAGTAACTCTTTATAATTGTTTATTACTTATGTGAAATTTTACTTTACAAAATATTTTGAGAGACCAATTGTCATCATTAACCAGTGTAAAAGTGTGATGATGATGATGATGATGTTAATAATTATAATATTAATAAGTCTCCAAAGGTAGTTGGGGTTGGTCAGATATATATTGATTTTTTTCTGTCTATATAAAAAAAATACAAATGTATTGAGATGCTGATTTAATCGTTAGTAAGAGGAGTACACCTATAGCTACTGAATTCACAACTTTGTTTTCTCTATTAAAAGTTCAATAAGGCACTCTTAAATAATTTAATTTTTCACATACTTAACTCATGCTGATATATATGTACTAGAAATTTTTTATTTGCAAATACAAACAAATAAGCGAAATAGAAATATTTTATCTTTTATCTAGTAAATTGAAAACATTTTTTTATCAGTAGACATTTTTTCCAGATCATTCAATTTTTTATTAAGGTTATTTTAAAAATAATTTTTAACAATTAACTATCAACATTATTAGCTTAATACTTTAAATCCTTTTTGTTTTAATTAGAAGCATAGTTTTCATTTATGATTTTGCATGTTGTATGTTGTTTTCAATTTATTTTCCTGCTGACCTTGAAAGATTTTAATCTTGAATTACTTGACACAATTGCTCTTTTTTTGAATTGCATGTTACTCATGCTATAAGATGCAAATAGTAATTAGCTTAATTACTTACTATTAAGCAAATTCTAATTTTCATTAGTGTTTTTAAATTCAGTATTGATCTTTAATATAGTATATATTATTTATAGTATGTAAAATCATGTATACATAATATTAAAATAGATTGATATAATCTAGTCTCATGAGCTGAACTAAAATAATGGTAAAAGATATATCTAAAGGTCAAGCAAATGGGATTGAATGGTAACTTTATAATATCAAATAAAATGTAATGTTTTTTTTTTTTTAAAAAGAGGGAGAAATAGACAATAATATTTCATTTACTTATTTATTTATTTAATGTAGTGAGATATGCATTTAAAAAAAAAGAGCTTGGAAGCTTTTCACTACAGGGAAATAACTAGCAGTATATAGAAGCTATTTTACCCAATTTATTATATGGAAGTGAAACCTGGACACCCTGTCAGCATAATATAAAAACATTTGGAAGGTTTCAATTAAGGGTGCTCCATAAAATTGTAAAAATACAATGGCCATAAACGAATTAATGTGTTCTTCAGTTTGCTCCATATAATGCTATTAGATCCACTATTATAAAATCACACATCCATTGGTTGAACATGTAAAACAATGAATGAATAATAGAAGACCTCCTGAAAGGGTGTTTCATAATGAATTTAATCATGGGTTTTATTAAAAAAATAGACTTCACCTATAGTTATAAGAATCATCTCTTTTATAGAAGTGCAATGTCAGTTGATTTCATTGGGAAGGTATGGCAGAGAATAAAATACATTGTTCCCTGAAGATCTACAATTAGACATGGTGTTGAAATATTTCAAAAATAAAAGTTTTCTAATGAAGAAATTAAAAGACAACAGTGTAAAATATCAAGTAATCAAAAAACAAAATGAACTAGGATGTTCTATATGTAAATGTATTTGTGGTTCACAGATTACTTTGTATAATCAATGCAAAACCCATTTCTAGAGCAGTTTTTTTTTCTATTTTTATTTTGGAATTGGAATGGTTATACTTATATTTAAATGGCTATTATTATATATGTTATTATTAATTAGAAATAATTTGGTAATAATGCTAGATTTAATTTTATAGATTGAATAATTATTTTTATATCCTCCACATATAAAGAATATACGTTTGAGGAGAAAAAGAGTTCATGATTTATTTATTTTTTAAATCCTGTTAATTATAGATTATTTTACCCTAAACCACATGTTGATTTAAATAAATATTAAAGAATATAATCAAAAGACAAAAAGGAGGGACGAGTGTGTTTAGAATGAAGGAACAATTTAACAAAAAACAAGTTTTAATTAATCAACTTGGGTATAATGACCATGATATAATTTTATTTGGCAGACATTAAAATAAAAATTTATATTTTTTTGCCTTGTGCTTCTTTCATATAGGCATATAAGTAAAAGTTTAGCTTGCGGGAACATTGCAGTATAATATATTTCTTCCTAAGACTAAAACTAACAGAAACAAATTTCATGTTTTTTTTTATGGAAATGCCATAAATCATGCTGGCTAGTATAACTGTATTTGAATTGTTAATTGATTTGCCAAAATATTATCTGTAAGAGAGAATGAATGATTTTTTTTACTGAATTAGTAATGAAGTAAAAGGTAGATATCTGCAGATAAAATGTTATTATTTGTTAACTGGTTTAACCAAAAGTGTCATCCCTATAAAATTCTGTTGTTAATTTTTGTTGTCAGATAAAAACAATGCAACAATCTAGAGAGTCAATTTACTATAAAGATGTTTTGAATGAGACAAAAATAAATCTATCTCAAGTTGAAAAAACATGATGACAAAACTTAATATTACTGTAATATGGGACAATAATTAATAAATCTGATAAAAAATTTATTCTATTAAATACAAAAGGCCTAAATGAATAATTTGAACAATCATAATATAAAAAGTATTTTTTTTTGTGTAAGCATATATATATGCCTAAGTCTTTGTAACTTAATTATAATCATATAAAATTTTTATTTTTTCGGTACTTATGCATCATTCATTTACCAAGCTTGACAGCCATTTTATTTAGTTATATAGTTTCAGTGGAATGCAGTAAATATTTAAAACAAAATGGCTGATAAGAAGCATTTAATATTTACAGTTTTTTTTTTTTTATTGTTATTTTTTAAAAAAAAATTTCTGCAAAAAATAATTATAATATTTCCATACTATTTATTATTATTATTTTTGTATTAAGTCCACTTATTAACATAAAAGTAGGAAAAATATATAAAAAAGTAAAGATTTATATCATATCCGCAGACTTCAACTTATTAATATAAAAATAAAAAAATATATAAAAATATAAAATGTCATAGAGTGCCCATTAATGCAGACTTTTTGTGAGGGCAGAATCCCATACTTTTGGAAATACTTCACTGCATGCTATTCTGTCAAAGAACGATCCCAAAGTTACATCGTTTTGCCAAAATGGTAATGACAAAAATAAAAATGCAGAATGTAAACAAACAAACAATGACAATATTTGGAGAACATCAACATTTACATATTATAATAAAAATTAAAATAAACCTGATTGGAATTGATAATTGATTTATTAATTCTTTTTAACTTAACAATTAACATATATTTGGAAAAAGAAATTGGAAAAAAAAAATAAACAGGTACATGTAGGGCCCTTGAAACTATATAATTAAAAAAATGGCTCCCAAGATTGGTAGACCGAATAATGCACAAGTAGCATTTTTTCATATACTTTTAATTTAATGATAATAAGGTTTGTTTTCATGATTTTTTTGTACAACATTCTTTTGGATAAGGGAAAATTGACACACACACACACATATATATATATATATATATATGGTATGATCTGTGGGGTAAATCTGGGATTATAGCACTCATTATTATCAACCCCAATTAATGACAAAATATAAAATTACAAATAATATAATGAGGAATGAGCCTGAGGTATGAGACATGTCATAATGAATATGAGGAGCATGAGATCATCAAAAATACTATAAGTAACTATAAATTCACCAGCATTATACAAAAGTAATAATCATTCATCATCATGAATGATCAACAATAAAAATAAATCAACAGTCAATCTTGTGATTAGATTTGAAATGGGTCTACTGTAAACCAGGCTAATTATTTAACTTTTGCCAAACTTAAAGTAGCAATACAACAT
>JAQFVV010012443.1:5717844-5797844 GCA_028023455.1 Epiperipatus broadwayi | reverse complement strand
AAGTTTGCAAACTTATTGTCAGACTTCATATATTGTTTAAAAAGTTAATAGCAGTAAAATTTACTGTGGAAAATTGTCATAAATTTCAACAGTTTATACTTATATACAGAGACGATGTGCATGTGGTAAAATTCTACTTTCATTATCTTTTTTATTAGTGCTATTTTACACAAAAAATATTAATGATAATGAACACATATAAAACTTCATTAACATTAAATAAAAAAACAACATATTAGAATAAATAAATAAAATCTACTTACGGGATATCATCTTAGAATGTTATTATAATTATGTTGGAAAGATTTAGGCATATATTGTATTTATGTACACACAACGACCTTCAGCATTTTTATCTAATTAAACAAATGTTTGTATAATGTCAGTGATAATCTCTACATCTTAGGCAATGATATTGATGTATAATACAAAATATCTAGGGTTGTGCAACATGAAAAGTTATTTTAAATGTTATTATTTGTCTATCTTTAATTAGAAGGGAAAATAATAAAAGGAGACTATTTTTATTAATGAAAAATTTGGCTTGTTTTCTTTTAATCTTATTTATTTTTTATTGTTCAATTTGGATGTAAAATAATTAAATTAAACTATAAGATAATTTGTAAATCATCTTGTTTATGGAAAAACAAAAAATAAAGAGTAAGACCTTATCAAAAAATTGATAAACATATTATGGCTTATTCAAAAACAATTTTAAAAAAATATCTGGTAAACATTGGAAGAGTCTATAAAATAAAAATCAGACAGGAAAAAACAATAAACACTAAGTAATGGTTAGTGAACAGTAAGAAATGAATTACAATAAGTGACAATATTGTGTAATATTTATCATTCTGAATCGCTTGATTGGAGATGATTTGCTTCTCATATTTTTAATGAATTCATAGGCTTATAAGAATAATATCAATTTTCTATCATATGCTTTTATTCATAAAAAATACTATCTTGTTATTTATTTCTATTATAGTATTTAATGTCAAAAATATAATGCAAATATAACAAGTTTTATGTTATTATTATTTTCTTAAATCCAAGTATAGATCGCTGTTTGACTGGGGATTGACATTTGAATAGTTTTTGTTAATTAAGTATATCTACAGCATGCATGTATATCTAATATTTAATAACATACATAGATAAAAATGACTAATAATTCTATTTACTGTGTGTAGAATAAAATTAAACTTCAATTGACACCATATAAATGACCATATAAACAAAAAATAATTGATTATCAGTTTTGACATGATAAATAGTCACTTTATAATCAGAGTTGTTTCATGTGTAATGGAGTATAAATACACCAATAATTGAAAACATTTTAAACATATATATATATATATATATATATATATATATATATATTTATGTATTTCAATATATATATATATATACAAGGGTGTACCCAAAAACAACTAGAATCATTCTCTGGTTTGTGCACCTGTTGTAGTATATGCTTCAGCATTCATATATACTTCTTGCAAGGACCCTTCTTGATCAATATGCCAAATGACATCACCAAGGAAGTCATGGTGCCACACAACTCATTGTTTTGTAAAGTGCATTTTACATTTCTGTCAATTTTTTATAATAGCTGAAAGGTTTGACAATGTGAAATTCTGTTTTTGTTTACCCAAAATGATAAGGAAAAAAGTTGTAAAGTTTAAAACAGATTACAAGGAAGCTGATCTCATAAAAGCACAATTTTATGAGTGATTTGATTAAAATGTTAAATTTACTATGTTCCTAAAAAGCATTACAAATGAAGTTCAAGTCAAAAGAAATCTATTTTTATGCAAACAACCCTTTTCTCTCAGATTTAGTTTGTAATTGTCTGGCATTTTATCTGCAAGTTCTGAAACATTTACATGATGTGGTAAAATGTAAACATCCTGTTTTGTGACAAAGAAAAGAGTGCAGTATCCATCCTCCACAAAGTGTCATCTCTCAAAGCCTTGAGTGTGAAACACTTTTTAATTAAATTCAGCATGATTCAGCTTATTTATCAGCTGCATTTTCTCAATCTCACTTCTTGCAATTTTTTAAATCTTAAATAAAAAAAAGGTATTTTTTTGCAGACTTAGAAATTGTGGAAAAAATGACAGACATTAAAAGGCATCACTTTGCAAGTACTTCTGAACTACTTTGAAAAATGAAAAATTGATTTGGATCAGTGTATTGCATCAAATAAATAGTCATTTGAAAGAGATTAAATTTATAACACTTAAAAATAAATAAACAATTTTTTTATTTTAAAATTCTGGTTATTTTTGAGTACCCCTGTGTATGTGTCTATATATTAAATGCTACCTAAAATTATATTACTAATTATAAATAAAATAGAAATCATATAACATTACAATACTAACCAGAAAATATAATTGTACTAAAATTCTTCCACAATCATAGTTTTCATCTATTAACAAATAGACCTTTTGAAGCAAAATTCAAATAAACATATTATATATATAAAACAAAATAGCTTTCCCATCATTCACTTAAAACTAACTTTCTTTAACATGAAAGAATGTCTTCATGAGATTGCTCACTTCAGATTCAAAAAATTTTATCTTCAAAGTTTCTTTTATTCTTCTTTTCAATTTTGTTTATAAAAGATAACTTTTGCATTGTCAAGTAATATTTTATGACCTGTATTTAGTTCATGAATATACAAAGCTGAGTTATGATGTCTATTTTTAACTCTACTTTTATGAACTTTAATTCTTCATTAAGACTTAATTTCTCTGATCTATATAACTTTTTATAATAATTGTAAGGAATATTATAAACTATCTCAGGAATAGATTTGCAACCAACTGACTGTTTTGATTTATTTAATAATGAATTTAAATTCATGTTTTTTCTTCCCAGCCACTTTCTTACCACCCAATAAAAAAATATTCTTATAAATCAATTTATTAATTGATAACTTATACAGCAAACAAATAAACTTTATTCTCATTAACAATTAAATCTTTATTATTAACAAATATATATATATATATATATATATATATTTGTTAATAATAAAGATTTAATAGGTATATTATGATATATATATATATATATATATATATATATAATATTCCTAATAAATTCATGATTATATCCTAATTCAGTCTAGTCAGAAGCAAGTCAATTCCTCTAAATGTAAGTATTATTGTATAAATTATTAAGCCCTTCTATTTCTATAACAAAATTTTAATAAAGTCTTTTATGAGTTAAATTTTTTGCTTTAATGAAATGATTACAAAATAAAACATTATCAACTTTATCAACACTTAAATCTAAAAAAATTAATTTAAGAAATTCAAATACCACCCCTTCTCTCAATCGTAAATTTAATAATAGGATCAAAAGTATTCAATCCATCAAAAAAAATTCCTTCAGTTTATCTTCCTGTATAATTATCAACATATCTACAAATGTTTTAATAATATATGTCTGCACACACACATATATATTATTAAATATTTATATGGATTGTTATTACAATAATGAATAGAAATGAGATAAAATTCATTAAATAGAGATAAACTTAGATTTTTGATGTTACTAAGAAATTATCAATTATTACTAATTAACAATTTCTGAGGCTAAGCAAATAGTTTCTCTTAAACTTATAATAGTTTTTTTGTTGGGGGATTTTGAAGTAAAAGAGTTCTTTTATGTCTAAGTCCCTGAACAAAAGAGGAATTGTTAATTAATAGTAATTGTAATATTTAAATATAAGTATAATTTATATACTTGGAATTTAAATGTAAAATACAGGATTAGTAATAGTTGATAATTTCTTAGTAGCATCAAAAGTTAAAAGTTTATTTTTATTTAATGAATATATGTAAATATAGTTTCATATCATTAACTAAAGATATTTATTTTAAATATACTATTTATTTACACTCGGGTCACATTTTATGCAGATTTATTTAATGCGATTTTGAAGTTATGTGATTCATGATTCTTCTTAATATCTTTGTATGCAGTATTCTTTTACATGATAAAAATTATTAGATCAGAAGTCAAACTCCAATAATGTGCTATTACTTTAAATATTATAAATTTTGCGCACTCACGTCATATTTAAAGTAATAGCACATTATCGGAGTTTGACTTCCATCTAATAATTTCAATATTTTCAGCACTTTATATAGTATTGTAATAGATTTTATGTAATAAAAAAATTCATAATTCACTTAAAATCAGAATTTCCCCATTTTATATACATCCATTAAATTTTACAAGACTATAATGTAAATCTGTTCAAACGTTATAAATGAAAAATACTATGTTTGTTGTTTTTGCATTTTAAATCACATTCTATTTTTGCTTTTTATAAAAAGAGTACATAATTAATTAATCATTTAGTGTCCACAAGTAATAAATTTTACAAGATTATAATGTAAATCTGTTCAAACACTATAGATGCCTATACGATGTAGGTTGTTGTTTTTGCATTTTAAATCACGTTCAATTTTTGCTTTTTATAAAATGAGTACAGTTTATTTTTAAAAGGTGAGTAACAGTGGTGGGCACAATTAAATTTGGCAATTAAAATCTGATTTTTAATTGTAATTAACAATTTAAAAATTACACAATGAGGTGATGTGAAACGATGAAATTTGATTTTTAAACTGAATTGAAAATTAAAAAATTAAAGACAAAAATAAGAATTTAATTTTTAATTGTTAGTTTTAATTAAATTTTGCCCAACAGTGGTGAGTCAGTGTCTTTTTATTATCGTAAGTCTAAGTTCTTATTTTTATTTTAAACTTTTAGTTTACTCTAACGGAGAGAAAAAAACGCCCAAGAAAATGCATTTCTTTGGAAACAAAAATTTCAATTTTAGATTGCTTAGCAAAATGGAAAGGATCAATAGCGATTGGAAAATGTTTTAGTTGTATTTCCTCTTGACTTCATTTAGGAGAAGCTACAGTACCTCACATCACATCATGACGAATCTGATGTCTCAAATAGCGATAATAATTAAAATACCATACATGTATGAAAAAAATGTAAATTACGCATAAAAATATATTGTTTTGAATAAAATTAAATACTGTAGTTAATAAAAAAAGTAAAAAAGTTTGTCTTGTATGAATTTTTTTCAAATTTGAAATTTTTTATTAGTCATATTTTATTTTATTTATTTTTTTTTTTATGCAAATTTTAAAGTAATTTTACATTGTTGCTTTGCTTTTATGCGATTTTTGGAAAATTACAGTACATATCCCCCATTTTTCAAGGTAAGTTAAGTCTATTTTTGTGCAATTTCTTTTGTGCACATTTTCTGAGGAACCTATCTACCACATAAAACGAGACCCAAGTGTATTTATTTTAAATATATTTTTTTATTTATGCATTTTATTTAAAAACTATAAAACTTCATGAGAAAATTGCAAATGTTAACATTATTGATATTTATGATTTAGTAATAATTAATAATTATAATTTTAAATTTTTTTTAGTCAGTTTTCAGTACTTAAATGACATCAATTGATGAATGAAATAATACTAAGTGCATTCAAACATTTTATATATTTAGCCACACTCAAATCATTTACTAATCCTTCTTCATGATATCATATTTACCCATATTCAGACCATTTGTATTTATCTGCATTTAAATTCCTTGTTTCCACACCAAACTAATTAGATATATTTAACTTAAAAAAAAAATATTGACAGCAACCAGCAAGTAAACTAATTTATTATTTCAAGGATAGAAAGTAGGTAATACAAATAATTATATTAAGTTATATTTACGCCCACCAAAGCACCCATTTAATACTCATTGTCATCATATTTATCAACACAAAAAAATTGTAATCCAGATCTCTTTCAAATTATTCTGACTTCAACAATTATGTATAAAAAACAACGTTGATCAAAAATGGGGGAAAAAATTCTTTTTTTTTTTGTGGTGGTGGGGTAAATCATTTAAATATTTTTAATCTTTTCAGTTTGATTTTATTAAGAGTAACTAAATTTCATTTTCTAACAATATCCGGGAAGATGCAATTTGGTAAAATGCATTCTCATATTTAAATATGCAAATTAACTAAATTATTTTTTATCTGTAAAAGTTTTTCATTTCGCTCTGATCGTAAACGTTTTGTTTGGCTTATAATATACATAAAACTAAAACCTTAATAGATTATTCCTATGTATATATACGCACACACGCGCTTATTGTTTTAGTAATTGTTGGAAAAATTTGTACTTTTTCGTTTGGTAAAGGAAGATTAAAACAAAACGACGGTGCTAGATGCTTTCTAATTACAACGCCCTTTGCTCTGAGATTCTTTGAAATTTATAAAGCTGATTTACGTACATTTAAAAAAAAAAATTAAAATGCTAAAATTAGTGCGACATATTCTTCCTTTAATTAAAAACAAGAAACTATATTAATTTTGATGGATTTATTTTGTTAAAGGCCTTAATATATATATGTATCTGTTTTAAAACGCTAGCTTTGGCTATTTCTTAATTAACTATTTAAAAAGACGGGACACAATTTCTTTTTGAAAGCTAATTGTTGAAATCTAAAAACATCGTCAGATACTTGGGAGCGGTTTTCATAGAACTTTAATAGCTGACATATAGGTGCTGTAGGAAGAAATCAATCATTACTGCTCTGTGGCAAGAAAAACAAAAGAGAAGCTGAACTTCAATAATTTGATTGTTCATTAAACTAACTTTCTTCGATAGCTAGAGGTCATTTGAAATAAGTCTAAAAAAAATATTTATGCTTTCATTTAGGTAGGATTTAGAAGATAAATGCCAAGAAAAAAATCTCTTTATTTATGGTTTGTGAAAAGCTAAAAAAAAAGAATCAAATGTAAAAATCTTGGCTACTTTTTTTGAAAAATTCCTCAACTTGTAATCGATCTAGAAACCTTTAGCTCTTAAGCCTGACACTCAACTGTAACATTAAACTGAACATAGATATTTTCATTTCTGAAATGATTATAGTTATGTTTTTAATTTATAAATCTAATCATCATCATCATCAAGGCTTTTTTCACTGCAAAATAAAGATTTTTTTCTTTTTCAAAATATTCTATTAATATACTCGTTTAATTCAGAAGAAAAACTTGTTTTCAAATTTTTCTGTTTTGAGATGTTTTTATTTACTAAGATCCTTTTAGTCTGACAATAATTTTGTTTCAACTTTAGCTTATATTTATATTATTTTTTTAAAAACTATGCCTAAAAATATATTTTTTGTCATTATAGTATATATCCTAATTTGCATTATATTGTCTGATCTGGTTCAATTTTTATTCAATTATCAAGTTCTTAATGAAATAATGACTCATTAAAGTTGGGAAGTAACTCTGAATATCGATATCTTGTGTTAAATGGATAAAACCCAATGTTAGTGTTTGGTCAAAGTATACTGTTCCATCGATATCTCAATCTGCCTTCAAGTAGAGATTTTAACATACAAAATGAAGATGCATTTTTTTGTTTACTATTTGTTTTTTGTTTTTTTACTGATTTGTAAAATGTGTTACTTTTTATTAATCTGTCATATTTGAAACTTGTAATGCCAGAGTTGTTTTACAATCTTAGTACCACCAAATAAGGATGATTTTGTATTAGGTTAACTCTGATTATCAGCGATAAACATGTTTTGAGTTAATAATTATCTACTTTTTTTTCTATATCATTTTCATTCATTAATTAGCACTAAAATTAGAAAAAGAATAAAGCTTAGGTACAATATTTTTATTTTAATTTCTTTTAAGTTTATAATAAAATGTCTGGATTTGAGATTTTAGAAAATAATATCATTTAAAGTGAAGAAATTGTGCTAAGATTTTTTTTTTTTCATGTGTCATAGCATCAGCCGGGAAGCGAACCCCATAACCCGAGACAACTGCTTGTAAAGCAGCCGTCGCTGACCTCTCGACCACCAATGCTTGACAATTGTGCTAAGATTACCTTTAAATGTACGGTTAAGTTTTTAAAAATGCTTAACAAGTAATATATTATCAATAATATATATATATATCATGGGATGATTATTTTCAAGATTAAAAATGAAATTGATTTAAACTAATAACCTGAACGGAATAAAACTTGAGAAAACTTAAGCACTAAAACAATCTTAACTTCTTATATTGTTACACATTATTATAAATATAAATAAATTATTTTTTCTTCTTCTTGACAACTTTCTTTTGCAAAGAAAAAAATAAATATTATAAAGTTTCTAATTGTGAAGAATCACCTGTCATCAGAAATGCCAGATTAATCAAATATTGAACCAAATGCAAAAACATTCTAAATCAAGCTAACATTAAAAAACAAACATAGAAAGGTTTCTTGCAAAAAATAAAAAATCAAGATTGCTTATTTTTCAACTGAAATTATATCAAAAATAGATTTAGACAAATAATGGTTTTTGTGGGAAAAAGTTACTTTCCTCTTGCTTTTCTATATTTTTTTAAAAAGAAAGAAATCCAACAGAATAAAGCTAATAAAGTTTTTTTGAATAACTTTTTTATTGCATCATGATTATAAAATAAGCCTAATTTAACTAAGAAGATTCAGATGAATTATTCTAATTTCAAATGTAAGCCCCATAGAAATTCCTAGCTATAATTTTTTGATTTATAGTTAGTGTATCTACCTATGATTTACATTACTTGTGATTCAAGTTGAGCCCATAAGAACTTTGCAGTTTTTTCAGGTCTCAAGTAGGTTTAAAATTTTTTGTTTTTTAGATAGATAGCTCATAGTCAATGCAGGTTATCATTTAAAAGAGTACAGCAAATGGGGCTCCAAGTATTCTAAGTTATAGAATAAAAATTCCCAATTTAGTCATCCAAATTGATCAATGAACATTGATCAGATGATTCAATATATATATATATAATAAATAAAGTTTGATATCTGTATTCATTTCACCATATATAATGATCATACCTTATATTATATATATATATATATATATAAGGTATGATCATTATGGCTGGTGGGGTAGGTATATCATATGGGCATTAACACCTTGGTTACATTTATATTTAAAATGATAGCTATGAAAAAAATACAACAAAACTCAGACAACTGACACTTATATTCATGCAAAATATAATGTAGCTGCAGGTAGATACCATCTTTCTAAACATTACTAGAGAATTAAATCATATTTCAACTGTGTGGAAATTTTGTTTACAACAGTGCAACATTCATTTAATTTTTCAGCCTATTTTTAAATGTACTTTATAGAATACTGAGAATAATATCACTTTGTATTTACTTTATAACAAAAATTAATCTGTGATGATTCCTAAAAAAATTCTGACATTTTTTAGAAACTTCTGATTATCTCAAAAAGTATTTCACTCTGGATTTGAAGGACATTTTGGTAGTCAATCATAATACTAATGATGAGGTTTCTCACATACAAAAAAAAATTAAGTTAATGTGCTTAATAATTTCAAGATTGTTTCATCTTGAGAATTTAGTTTTACTTTTTGAATAAAAGATTCAATTTTATGGATTTAACTTTACCTTTTTTAAACCTGTAAAAATACTGCTAGATATAAAAGTTTGTTTTTATTTTTCTATTGCCCATTGAATATTTTCTGTGAATTGTTTGCTCCACTACTGCTTTTATTCATGAAAGATTGGAAGTATATAAATTCTACTCTGTGGCAAAATAAATAACATTCTAACATTTTTCATCGACAAATTTTTCAAGGAATGCTTAAAGAATAAATGTAGGTTAATATAAATAAAGAGCTGTGATATATTTGATGATATATCATTTAATAGTTTAATAACCATACCTAATTTCAGATGGTTATTTTTTAAGCTTTAAATTATCCATAATAACTTTATAAAATTGTATAATATATATCAGTCTTAAATAAAAGTAATACAAAACAACATGAAATTTATTTATATCAGCAAATTAGTTTTCATTCATTATAGGAATTCTTATCAGATGTGTACTTCTAATCACAGGACAAATTATTTTATAAATATTACTTATAATGGTCATCATTTAAAAAATAATACATTAAAAATAAAATAAATATATAAATTAACTAACAAATTTATTATTTATCATTTTGTATTTTATATAATAAACTCTAAATGAATAATATTTTTAAAGTATATTTTTAAAACTTTCAATTATTTAATAATGATCGTTTTTCATCTAATTTTATCAGTCTGTTAACCATGTTGGCATATTTATTCATATTTTTCTGACAAGATTATATGAATTTTACATTTGCTGGATTGTTGTATCTACACATGCAAACCAGGTTTAGTTTTATATGTGATTGGGTTTCCTAGATAACAGGTGAGGGACTAGTGATTTTTCTAGGTGAGGTCTGCAGACATTGATATTTAATCAATGTCAGTTATTTTTGACTTTTTAGGGTGCCAGATTTTGTTTTGAGTGATTAGTTTTTTTCTTGGTTTTATTGGGGATGTGAGGCAGGGGTATGTTAGTATGGGCAGGAGGCATGTTGAGATTTTTTTAACTATGCTATGACTATTTTCAGGTACATTTGAATAATGTGTTAGAGATGAAGGCTGGATAATGCTTTTGATGAGGTTTAAGTATGAGATTTATGAGTTGAGGGTCCAGATTTCCAGAGGTTGGTGGCACTGCTATGTTAGAATTGTTTGCAATTTTATAGTAGGATGGTCAGATTCTGTGTCTATAGCTTGCTGTGTTAGAGGTATGGTTGAGTAATGCTTTTGAGGTGGTTTAAGTATAAGATTTATAGATAGAGGGTCCAGACATAGGGAGATATGGTAAAAACTGGATAAATGGTTAGACTTGGCATTATTATTTCAAATGTCTTATGTTTTTGAATTTATCATTAGTAACTTGATTTATATTGAAAATTTGAATGAAAAATATAACACAAGATTGGAAATAAGTTATCAATTGATTGGAAACTAAAAAAAGTATATAACATTAGTTAGTGTTTTTTTTCTTGTTATTCTAAGTCTTTGAATACTTTATAAGCATAAAAAAACAGAGCTTGCTAATTTGGTTGTAAGCAAGTAAAGTGATTACTTGGGTATTTGAGATTGAATTTTTATTACTAAACAAGATCAAAGTTTATTACAATAACATTAAAAATAAGCATATTCTGGACTTCAAAACTTTGTGCTGGTATTATTGTCCATAAAAACTGGTCATGTTATGGCTTTTTTTAAAAAAATTACCATTAAGTAACTAGATTTTAATTAAAAATTTGAATGAAAAATGTAACACAAAATTAGAAGTTATCAACTGATTGGAAATTAAAAAAGATATATGAAAGTAATTTTTTTTGTGTGTGTTAACCTAAGATTTTGAATACTTTTTACATAAAAAACTTGAAACTGAATTTTTTTTCCAACAACAACAACAATAATAATAATTATTATTATTATTTTTATGATGATGATGATGTTTCACCAATAGTCTTTATTAATCCTTTGGGTTATATGGCATTACATATCATTGATTGTAAGAGTTACAGGTGCAATCATCTTGTACAAGTTTTTATATGGATTAATTTCAAAGGTTACAATAATCAGGTTTCAAGACATATTTTTTTTACAAATGTTTCTACTAATTTTGATACAGAGATGGATATCAAGTTTAACCATTAAAGTCTTAAAAAAGCAGTTCAATATAAAACTCAATTTTATAGATAAGTAAATATGATCTAAGATTTTAAAATCTGGCATTATATTGAACATTATTTACAATCATTAAATTAATCTTCTTCTTCTTCTTCTTCTTCTTCTTCTTCTTCTTCTTCTTCTTCTTCTTCTTCTTCTTCTTCTTCTTCTTCTTCTTCTTCTTCTTCTTCTTCTTCTTCTTCTTCTTCTTCTTCTTCTTCTTCTTCTTCTTCTTCTTCTTCTTCTTCTTCTTCTTCTTCTTCTTCTTCTTCTTCTTCTTCTTCTTCTTCTTCTTCTTCTTCTTCTTCTTCTTCTTCTTCTTCTTCTTCTTCTTCTTCTTCTTCTTCTTCTTCTTCTTCTTCTTCTTCTTCTTCTTCTTCTTCTTCTTCTTCTTCTTCTTCTTCTTCTTCTTCTTCTTCTTCTTCTTCTTCTTCTTCTTCTTCTTCTTCTTATTATTATTATTATTATTATTATCATCATCATCATCATCATCATCATCATCATCATCATCATCATCATCATCATTGAAAAATTAATCAATAAAAAAAATAGTGGTTTCTTCAAACAAAATTAAAATTATTAATGTGCATATCCAGCATTATCTTTTACTGGATCATAAAAAAAATTACAATATAAATCTTCACTTGTTTATTTATTTTTTTATTTTTTTGCAAAATTATTAATATTTCTTTCTTTTTAATTATGTAATGTTAACACTGTAGCTTTATTTTAGTGAAATAGCTTTTATACTGAAATTATTGAAGTAAGTATTTCCATGTTGTCAAGCCAAACCACATTCTATCGAAATGATTTTTTTGTTTGTCATTAACAAAAGAATAATTTTTTAATCTATTGATTTTTTTTTACAAAGTTAACATTTTAGATTACATTCATTTTTTAATTTATGTTTTTGACAAACTGTTTAAAAAAGTTAAAGTGCAAAATAATGTTTATTTTATTTGAAGCTCCTCTTTAAAAAATAATTATTGAAAAGTTAATTATTACTCTTTTTGGTTTTTATTATATTGTTTTAAAATTATTTTTCCATTAACTTTTTTTTTTAAAAACATATCTAAATATTTTATCCTTCTTTCTTCTTTCTCATTGTAAATATAATATTATACTTATTTAATTCATTAAGTGCAATGTCTATAATACTCTATAAATTCTTTATTTTTTATAAACTTGGTGATTATTTTTTATTTATAATTTTTAACTTTTAATGAAGTAATCCAACTAATAAAAAAACCCATAACTCATGTCTGCATTATATCTAGAACTCCTAAATCTATTTAAAATATAAAGTACGATTTATTAAAAATAATGCTTATTCAATAATTATGTTTCAATTTATATGAAATTTTTGCATTCCTTTATTTTTATTTATTACTATTTTATATTAATTTGTCTTGGTAACACTCATTACATTTTTCAACATCATATGATGCAATTATTTTATTTCTCTTTAATTTTGCTGTATGTAACCTACTTATAAAACTATATTTACCAAAATCTATTGGAATTTTTATATATATTATATCATATAATTTCTTAAGTAATTAAGTACTGCATTAAAATCCAAAACTAATCTTATTGGCACAATTAATATCTTTATATGTTTTTACTTTCCAAAACATGTTTGCATTTTTAGATGCTTTATGTGTACAAACGCATACCCTTTTTCATTAACTAATTAATTCTGTTTTCTATAATTCAATAAAATTGTATATTTTGTATTGTCTATATTTTCTGAATGATTACTCATATTTTGACTTTCTATAAAATTCATTAATTTTCTGTCATATTCCATCTCATACAAACCTTTTATCTCACATCTTATTATTAAAATTTCATTATCATTTTTTTTATAGTGTATTTATAGATTTATTTTTTCATTCCTTTTTGTTATATTTCTGTTTTTTATTAAAAACATAATTAATTTTTGATTGTATACTAATTTTAAATTATTCATAGTATCTGCAGATTTTATGCTAACAATTGTTATATATATATATACCCCCCACATCAATATATGATATATATTTAGTGTCTTTTTTCCAGAACCTGTACTTGTTTCTTTGTAAATACAGCTTTTGATATCTTTACAAAATATTTTTTTTAATTCTAATTTTTATATTTGAAAATTATTAACATATTTTTTTTCATTTCTTATTTTTTATTATTATTAATCAATGGCCATTTATTGTCATATTTTATATATAATTTATTTTATAATACACCACTACTGTATCGTTCTTTTAAACTTATTGTACCATCATTTATTTTATTATTATTTTTTTTAAAACAAAGAATCTTTATTCACTGCTAAATCTTACAGTGAAATAACATAGTAGTTAATGTACAATCTAATTTATTATTTAACCCCTCCCCCCAAAAAAATCGTCCTTGACAGCCAGTAGGCACTGTTTGGTGTCCTATATAGAATTAACATGTCCTCAAAAAAAAAAAAAAATCAGATCGAACCAAGTCCAATAGGAAAGGCAATTAAGCTCCAAGTTGTGGTGTAAATATCTGGTGATGCCAGTGTTCTATCCCTGAGCTTGCACCTTTTGAGCATATTGTGGAATAAGTTCACAGGATTCTTTGTCATTGGGTTAAACACTATCTTACATCTGATAGACCACAATATATACAACAGGAAAATTGACATACTGATAGAGGGAAAATATCCACTTTTAATGCAATCCAATAAGGAGAGAAGAGGTTTTGATTCTTTTGTATTGGATAGTGCTTCAATTTTATGTATATTGAGCATCCGACAATTTAACAGAATATGAGAAGTCGTTTCTTTGTCTCTCAGACAAAGTTGACATATGGGATTAATCTTGGTAATCCCTCTTTTAAATGACAAAAAACAATTGATTGGTAAAGCTTCCAGATTGATTTTCAAAACAAGGTCTAAGTATTTGGGCTTTAAGGTCCATAGTTTAAATTTCCTTATTATTACTCTATTTGTCACTCTCAAGAGGGTCGACTCTGAGTGGGTAGAATTATATACAAGGTTATATGCATGCCAATATGTTACTTTTCCATTAAAAGTATTGCCTGAGATTGGAATATCTTTCTCAAGCCAGCCAACCAGGGAAGCAATCCAGGTTAGACCATTAGGCAATGGATGATCAGTAGGTATTATCCTAGAAAGGAAATCTGCTTCAGGATAATTATGTAGTATTCTGTGCATTGAATTGAATTATTTCTTTTTCAACATGATTTAGATATTATTCCATCATTCGTACATTTTTTAAAAACATTAATTGGTATTTCAATTTATCACTAATATTTACATATCTATTTAAACACAAGGCGATTAGTTTCATTTAAATTTTTATTAAAAAGTTCCCACATTCTTTTAATAATATATTGTTCTATGGTTAAAGTTTATATCTTTTTATAAAATTACTTTTGATTTTTTTTTTGATGTAAAAATCTAAAAAACATATACTCTCATTACATTTTGAATGCTTAATTTTTAAGTTTTTAAATGTCATAATATTGTTTTTTTTTTTTACAAAATATATATATCAGATTTAATTGAAATTGATAACAGACAACATTAATTTTAAATAAAATTTATTTGTATCACTAAACTAATTTCTGTTCCTTATAGATCAACATGTCTACTTGTAATTATTACACATGTGATGCTATGCACTATGGCTTCTCTTTTCACTGAAGTCAGAAATCTCTCAGCCACTATGCCCAGAGAAACCTATTAGCCACCTTATCTTCCCTTTCCATTTGCCATCTTAAGTTTTTCCCATATTCTTCTCTATCCTGCTACATATCATTTCCACAACATCATTTTTGTCTACTCTATGGTCTTTATATCTAGATTCCTTTATCTTTTTCCAAATCCAGTATAAAAACCTATATCACACTTTCTATATAATCACTTTGTTTATATTTATTCTCCCACAACATTCATTATTTGTACCCTTTCTGCTTGTAAGCACATACATTCAATTAGCAGATGACTAATATTTTCCATGCCTTCCTTACATAACTTGCAGTCTAAATCCCCACAATTCTCCACTTGTATGTATATTCCCTTGTTGCTAATGATCCTTTTGAGCCTTAAATAGTAAACTATTTTTTTTGCTATTATCATAAATTAACTCACACCCAATATTCTATTTATTTCTATATATATTTAAATTCATTTTTACTTTCCATACTAATTCTCCATCTCTCCAACTCCCTATTTTTTATTAATGCATCTATTCTTCTATCCCATTCTTTGCCACTATAACATTCAACAATCCTCCTACCACAATCATTCCACCTTTTGTACAAATATTCTGACACAAAATCTTTATCCAAATCTTCTGAATACCATACTACCTTTATCACTTATCTTGTTGCCTGTTTTTACTACTCATAACCCAATTAAATACTATTTGGCAATTCTCTTACTATCTATAACACATTATTCTATAGTCACTCTTTTTAGTGGTCATCATTGAATTTACTAATATAATTCATTAACAAGAGAATGAAAACATATATTAAATAATTACAAAATTTTAATTTTAATTTGTCATAGCTTATATAAGTAATATTTTTTGAGATATATTTTTAAAGTTTCCAGTTTCATCTAATTGTATAAACAAATGTGTAAACATGGTTTTCAAAACAGTACTTTATTTTGGTATATGGTAGAATATGAAATTTTCAACTATGCTTGCATATGTTTAATTTGAATTAAAAAGAAATATGATGCAGAGATCATCTTTAACTTTTCCAGTTACATTTCTGATATCTCATGAGTTTAATGATTTTAGATAGCAATCAGTTTATCACTAAAACCCTGAGAATGAACAAAAGTTGCATGCCATTTAATAATAATGAGGGGGGGGGGTAAGTGATACTGAATCGAATGAATCACATGTAATGACAATCAAAAATTGGATTAACTTAAATTGAGAAAATAATATAACAGGTAAAGTTACTAAAATAAAGAATTGCAAAAATGAAATCAATAAATATAAATATTCTCCTGACAATATCAATAATATTAGTATCCATATTCAAATAAACAATAAAATAAGATGAAATATAGTTATAAATTAATTTATCAACTAATGAAATGACATGATTAATTGCTTAAAAGATTTTATGTCAATCACTTAAGTGTTATGAATTAAAAATGATTAATTTATCAGCTACTAATAGTAATATGATTACCATATAATACTAAATCATCCATGCAGTTTACTACTGTTAATGTGATTAGCTATTTAGATGATTATGTGATAATTACTAATCTAAGTGGCAGGTTATGCACAAGTTTTATCCAATTAATTAAACTCAGTTTCTTTTTTTGTTCAGTTGACAACTGATATATAAATCTTGAGTTTTTGAAATCATTATCTTACAACTGTTCTAAATTGCATAGAAGCATCAACAAGTATCTGCAATAAAAGTTATAGTTATTAATATAGAAAAAGTTGAAATAAGCATCAAGTTATTATATATATTGATTGGTAAACATTTTAAAATTTTGTAATTTGTTTTTTTTCTTGAGCTTTTAAAATCATTTCCAGCTTTATATTATAATTAATATAAGAGAAAATTAATTACAGATGTGGAGATGAGGCTTTCCATCCCTAAGAGAAAATAAAATAAAAAAAGAATTAGGTGAATAGTTGGATATTCATTCTTTGAAATATCTATAAAATTATTGTCATAATGTAACAATTTGACAAATATTATAAAAAAAGTTAATATAAAGCAGTGCATTTTTACTTATAACTAATACTTATCTATGTCTGATTTTATTCATACCAGATTATTTTTATTTCGCTAATTTAGTTGTTCAAATTTGAATTTGTACCAATAGTTATAAAAATGATTAAGATTTAATATTCCAACAACCTTCACGTAATTTTATTCCTATAATATGATACATACATACATATATATATAATTTCAAAAATGTCATAACTCATTCTTATACAATTTGCTTAATAAATTGCACTACACACATATATGTGTATATTTTAATACAAGTATAATTTATATACTTAGAGTTTAGATGTAATTATAGGGGATTTGAAAACAGACTTTCACACTCCCTTCAGTTATCCTCCATCTCATATAACCAATACCCATGCCCACACACATGGGATAAAATGATCTCCAGTATATGCATTTCATGCAGAAACAACACTTATTAGTTAGTACAGTTGACTATTTCCCACAAGTATATATAATCAGTGCTCAGTTTATATTAAGATAGCAATTTTCAAACTTTAATGCACAGGCCTCAATCTATTTCATCCACCATCTCTTCAGCCATTCATACCACTGAACATCTGATGATGTAACATCCAAATTCCTTGTTGATGCCAATATATGATGTCCATGTTGACTTTAATTCACTTTGACTTTTCATGTATAGAATGTCCATTTAAATATATAGAAGAGGGATGGGCAGGTTACAGGCTGAATTTGTAATATTTGTATACAAGTATAATTTATATACTTGGAGCTTAGATGTAATTATAAGCGATTTGAACATAGGATTTTATTACATTATTGTTATAATAAGTTTTAGTTAAATTTATATAAAAAGATGTTGTTACTATGCAATGTAAATTGAAGTTGTAAAATATTTCCAAAACATTGAAAAGAGCAAAAATCAATATTTCCAAAAGAACTTTTCTGTATTATTATTATTGTTATATACATAGTATTATTGCTATTATATAAAGATGTTTTATTTTATATTATAATGTGTAATTATTTAAATATATTGTACTGGATGAAAGCTTTAGGTCTTGCATATACTGACCACAAGGGCGCCATTAGTCCAAAAATCAGAACTAGACATTTATTTTAAGCGTGGACAAGATATACGAACCCGAATGCACCGGACTAGCTCAATCAAGCAACTGAGATCTTATGTTTTGTTCAGAAAGTTGGAAAGGTAGCAACAGAAAACAAAATCAGCCAAGTAAAAAAAGAATAAATAATTTTATTATGGGTATGATTAAATAAACATTGTAAATAATAAGCTTTAAAACACACTTAAAATGTACTACTCATACATTCGTCAAAGTCAAACTAAAATATTTTATATGGCTTAGAGAGTGATTTCCTGTGCATAAAAGAGTGCAAAATACTGATAGTAGCAGAAGTATTAGTCAGTATACAGTGATCTCATGCAAGACAAGGGAGGTTAGCTTCCTGCTTATAACTCATAGTTATAAAAGGAATGAATCTCCATATTTGAGAGCTTATGTCAAAACAGAAGAAATGTGAAGATAACTTCCAAAACATTAATAATAAAAAAAGAGTGTTGAAAGTTATTACTTTCAATTGATTGACCTCCCTCACAGTGAGACAGACTAGGAGCTCACGATCTACCTATTGAAAGGGTTAAAACAATTGTACATGCCCCTAATAAACGAATGGGAAGCTTGAAGAAATTAAACTAAAGATTATCATATTTTATAATAGTCTATGACAAATAATTAAAGTTTCATGACATAAGTAGGACTAATAGCAAAATGGGCCATGAGCCAGAAGCTAAATAAAATAATCTGTAATATCCAGACTGCTCTAAATAAAAAAAAGGAATGTGAGATTACAAATAACTTTGTACTACCTTACTTACTAAGACTTAAATGGGACAGACAGTAATAGGTTTGAAACTAGCACTCGTTAAAAAGAAAAAAATATATCAAACACACAGAAACCGAATTACATAAGATAAAACTTGAAAAACATTTATATTTAAAAAACCAAACAAATCTAAGACAACAAAATTATTTAAATTGTGGAACATAAGATACCTTAATAATTTAGTTAAACACTAGTGCACTAGAATTCTTAAGTATAGTCTGTTGATATGGATTCGCTGATGGTAGGCTTGGGTGAGTCGGTTAGTGGTTTCTTTGTAGCTGGTTCTTATGGGATTATAGGCAGTTAATGGAGACACAGGAAGCATGAATATGTCCTGGCAAAAAGCTTAGCACATCATGGTAGAAGAAAAAATCCCTACGGTAGGTTTAATGTTCATTCTAGGTAGAATAATTACGGATCAGCTTTCAGAATATGCAGGAATCGTTCTCTCCAAGTATTTTTGGCAGGAATAGTTTGTGCAAGTATCTCTCAGAGTTGGTGGAAGTATCTCAGAGTTAGTGAAAAGATAATACAATGGCCTGATTAAGCCTTTTATAGCTGAATCACATCTCATATTTGAACCAATTACAAAACTTTTTTTTTTAATTAAAATTTATAAAATTCTCTATCTAGCTAACAATAGTTATCTAATTAACGAAATAAATTGCCCTTTACAGATCTAGGAACTAACTAATGAAAAATTCTTTTCTTTTTGTTTTCTTTCTTTTTAATTATTCCTATCGATCTAAATCCCAAATCTGAAAAGCAATTTATTTATACAATTTATTTTTACATAAATCTTAAAAAAAAGTAATCTTAGTTTTCTTTTTCTTTTTTTCAAAATTAAAAACCAAATATAGCTGTGGAGTTAAAATACAATTCCCATGTACATATATATATATATATATATTTGTACAAGCATAAAAAAAAAAACTTTTAATGAAGTTTTACAAACAAAATCTTATAAAAAAAATTTATTTTGTTTTCTTTACCCCTATAAAACTTCAATTTTGTAATGGTGTTTTGAAGCATCCATTACAATATATAAAAAAGAAGCATAATGGATTAAATATCTTTTTATTTTTGATGCTAGATATATATATTTATATCTATTACAATGTATTCTATATTCCAGCAGAAAAATTTCTAAATCCTTTGCTATACAAATATTTTGAGAACAAATTTCTTTAAATAAAGTAAGCCAGAAGATTAAACACTTGGGTTTCTGCACTAGAAATGATAATATGATTTTATGTACATACTATAATTTCAACCTATTTGATTTTACAGCTTCAATTTATTTGAAATATAACATACATATACATGCATATAAATGTGCATGTCCATATAAATATATTTATATTTTCAGAAAAATTATTTTTCTTAAGAAAGGCTATAAAATATAATTGAAATGTTGATTACTGGGTCAGAGTGGAATGTTCATCTTGGGAATCATTTGTCTTATTTATATATATTTGTTTATATGTTTTAAGAATATGTGGTGGAATGGAAATTTTAAATATATCTAATACTTATATAAATTAATTTATTTTATGTGTTTACATTTAAGATCACTTGAAAAAAGATGGTTGTTCTGAAATACATGTATAATGGAAGAGGAGGGCCTAATTTATATGCTCCATGGATGACTACAATATGAGAAATAAGATGAGGGTTTCACTAATAAAAACCATAAACTTGAATACATATATAATATTATCACTGCTTTTCTCATTGCTTTTGCTAAGCTAATGAATGAATAATATTCAAATACATAATTTCTTTACTGTTTGCTTCTTATTATAAAGTATGTAATTTTTTATTTAATGAGTCGATAATAACAAATTGTCATTTCATAAACGTAAAAGGTCTTTCATTTCTTATTCTAAAAAAATTTAAAGTCACAATTTCCCGATTCTAACTATGATTATAAAATCATTTTTTCAAATAGTCAAAAACATTTTGAAATTACAATTTGTAGTAATGTTTTCTTCCATCTTCTTATTACACCACAATGAATAAGACTTTTAAAAAGAGGTTGCCATCCATTACTAAGATAAAATATTTAACAAGTTCATTCATATCCATATAAAAATACTTTTTCATCACAATGAGAAATTGTTGGGGCATAAATCTGAATTATCTGCATTTGGTATTTTTCCTTAAGTTGAATAACTAATCTTGCCATTCTGTCTGATACACAATCAATCTCCACAGTGTTCTTTGCTCACTTTTTATTTATAATAAATTCTACTCCACTCTGCTTTGAATATTTGTGGCATTGCAATATAGTACATGTCCAATTTTTAAATCAATTTTCTCTTCGTCTTTTCTTGTAATTTTAGACTTTTACCCATAATTCATATGATCAATACTTACAACAAATTTTCATGAATAATGATGTCCATTTTGATTTTATTTAATTTCATAATATTTTAAAATTAAAATACTACTTTTAATCTTATATTCATACAGCTATTATTCTTTCATTTCCTTCTTTTCTTTATTTACATATTTAATCACAATCTACTATTTTCTTCCTTTATTTTTTCATTATATTTCCAAATCATAATAGATTTATTTATTTTAATGTGCATTATGCAAATGGTTATTACTTGTTCTGCACTTTAAATAAAAATGAATAAATTAAATCTCTATTAAATAAACCCTGATGAAGATCATAAACACCGAAGTATCCTCCAAGTATTAAATGTAGCTATTAGTGTTTTTTAAAATGATATATCATTTAAAAAGAAAGTTCTTTATTACTTTATTCTTAATAATAATAATAATAATTCTATTTTGCATTTTTGTTTATGTAGAAACAAATATGTGTGAGATATGAAATATTCTTTTTCGAAACTTAGATTCACCTTTTTATTTAAAAGTTTATAAATATTTAAATGCTTTATCTTAATTATATTTTAAATTAAAATACAACAGCATTTAATCTATTTCTTAATTGTTGCTGGATCATATTTTCGTTTTTAATCTCCTGCAAATGTTTTAAAAGAAGATTAAATTTTTAATCTAGATTTAGATTACCGTTGAAAGAAAGACAAAAGAAAAACCAACTAATTAAATTTCAACCAATACAGTAATTATTCTAGTAAACATAATAGAAGTTAAAGAACGTAATCTGTATAAATGTTAATAATCTATCATTTGTATAAAATAATACTAGAATGTTTACATTTAAAATAATCAATAGTTGTACATAGCTTCAAAATATGTTTCTTTATAACATAATCAAATAAAATTATATCGAACAGAGTTATTTTTAAAAAAAATATATATATTACAAAAAAAGTATGCATTTGTTGCCTATTCTTGTATAATTTTAAAAAAAATGTTTATATTTAACAAAAATATGAATAATGTTTTTAAAATTTCAAAATTTTGAAGCTAATAAATTTTATTAAACTCTTAATATGATGAATATGATAGATTACACGTGCAGTCTAGTATAATGACAGAGTGATAGATTTAAGAGCTAATAGTTACTGAATTGAATATCAATTCCAATATTGAAGTGTCTTATGTCTGCTTGAGTAATGAACCAGATAATTCTTATGTATGTATCACAGAAATGATAAATCATCATGTATTTTGAAGAATATGGCTAATACTTATGAAATTATCAAATTCATTAACAATTTGGACTATTTTCTAATTTTAAATGATAGAACTGATTGATAATATGTATTAACTGGCATATGGAACTATCAATTATAACATATGATGCACATGTAACACTATTGTTATGAGTAATAACTTTTAGCAGAGTATTATTTACTTTCAATTTCTTTTATTTTCCCTACTCTTTTGATAATGATTAGCAATATGTCTAAGCTAAGATCATGTGATTAATAATGTGCTGATCATATGATGCTTTCAATTTAAACCACTAAACATCACATGATCACCATTTCTTATGCTTGAACATAACTGTTATTAAAACAGGCAAAACTAGTAGTGCCACTCATTGCCAGCCAGAGTAATCAATGGATGCCAGTAGGCCTGAGCATAAAATAGCCATCTAGTGCCTACTCATACAATATCCCCATACTAGTTTCTGGCTTGTGGCCTTCATCAGTGAGAAGTTTTATGCACAAGCCTTCTGGTATCTATTGATTACTCTGGCTGGCACTGAGTGGCACTACTGTATGGAGAGTTTTGCGTTTTAATACTTTCAATTTGTGACTTCTTTTCAAATACAATTTTTTTTTTAAATTTTTATATTTAAAGGTAATTAATAAAATAAATAACTGAAATAGAAACTGAATTCTATTGACTTTTTGCTATAAGTAAAAAATTATTATTGATAAGCTATTAAAATAATGTAATAAATATAATAAGAGTATTTCAAAAATTTATGTTCTTTTTTTAAAATTGTATTGAGAATTGTAAAGATTTTAAATTCTTTTCAAAATGGATCAAACTGAAGTATAACAAATCTTAAAGTTAAATAAATCACTACTTTGAACATCAGTTTCAGTTAAAGAAAAGGTATTTAGAACTAAATATTAGTTTAGCAAAAATCATCAAAGAAATAATAAATTATCAAAAATTTCAATAGTTCTTTTTTTATTTGTTTTTATATTTTTTTAAATAAATAAGCTATTTTGGTTATTATATTAATCTGTAATAAATAAAAATAATATGCAAATAATGATTTTAATAAATACATGATTGATTTTATTAGTAATATTCACAAGCTTCAGCATTACCCTCATTATCTACATAAACTGAAATACAGATACAAACTTATGAGTAAATCTAGAGAGGTATCAACTATAATCACCATGCAAGAATCATCTCTTATTCAGTAGAAATTCAATGGAAAAAAACTGCCTTGAATTAAAGCCAATTGTCCATACAAGTCATTTGTTAGAGTTTTTATACAACATTACAACTGAATATCTTTGATGTTTTATATAGGGTGATTGGAGTTGTTCTCAAACTTTTATATATTTTAATCTATTACTTACAAATTTTGATGCAAGATTTCAATAAATTACTAAAAAATGAGTTTTTGATTTTGACTTGATTAATATTTAGCAGTCTTAAAATATAACTACTTAAAGAAAAAACTCTCAGTGCTGTTTATTAATATTTTAACATCATGTCAGTTGATTTACAGTATTAATATAAGACAAGCAGTTGTTACATTTGCATGGGTATTTGATATCACTCTAAGGCAATTGAAAAATGTTGTTCCTGAAATATATACATACTGCAGAGTAATGTAACATTTTTTTCAAATAATATGGCAAATATTTAACTGATCTGTTAATATAATGATTAGAATTGATATTTTTCCAGCCTTGTTTATATATTTTCAAAGAATATTAAATAACAATTTATTTTATATAGTGTATGTTTACAATTGTATTACATTCAAATATCAGCCTTTCAAGCTAATTGTGCATACACTTTTGATTAAACTAAAAGCACATATATACACATACATATAGATATAATAAAGAGTCGGGTTGGAGTTTTAACTTTCTCTAGCCTAGATTTAATCTTTAAAATTGTTAATCCCTATCCAGTATAAAATTAACAGATTATTCTGTCATGCTACATATATTCCTAATGTAATATGTGAAATCAGTCTCTGTAAGATAAAGAATGATTAATAATATGAAAGATTAAATCTGCACTAGATAGCAATAAAATTCACTTCTTTTCTGTCACAAATATTTCCAGAACTGCTATTAATATTACATGTATATTGATCTCTCAAATTTGAACACTAACATCATCATTCAATTGCTTTTCATTCCAACTATTTTTGATTTATTTTTTTTATATTATTTTTTTGATCATTCATATCTTTGAATCATTGTTCACAGTCACATTATATTGTTTCTCTCTTTATATCATCTATTCTTTGTATTCTCATTTGCTACTTAATATTTTCATGCCTCTTTTATTTTTCCTAATATTGCTAAGCATCTTAAATCACAATTTTCTTAATAATTTCTCTTCAAATTCTTAGAGCCATTTAAAATAATGTACTAAAATTTCTTTAACATTGACATGTTATATTTTATAGTATTTCTTTATTATAAAGTTTGCAGTTTTTACAGCCTATTATTTTTTATATTATTTTAATATTATATCTAAATATTATTGTTATAGTTAATTTTTTTTTTTGGATTTTATATTAAGAATGCTTATTTACTTATAAGTCCTAATCCATTTACTTTTATTAAATCAATTTTTACATTTTGTATATTTTTTGTGAGTGTATACATGTATGCACATGATACAATTTTATTCTTTTCAAATTCAATCCGCATAATTTTTCAACTTCAAATGTATATGTAATGAAAGTAATTATTTAAAAGAATAAAATAAGGATGGGAATTTTTTTTTCACTAACTGACATTTTTCCAACTGTGAGATGTTTTATAGAAGTCATTGTCTTGCAGTGGGCTATTTTAAAATTGGTTTGCCTTCTTACCTATGGACTTTTATTTTAGTTTTTTAATTTCAGCAAACAACATTCAATAAATAAATAATAATATTTATACTGAAATATTCATATTTGAATACAGGTGGCAAAACTTTTTGTAGATTTGTGAATTTTTCAGATTCCAAGAATAGATAGTTTATCTTTTCATTGCAAACTCAAAACTATGATTAGATATAAAAGAAAATCAGGAAACTCTCGCAATTAGATTTATTAATTTATGTTTTTACTGAATGTTTTTTTCTTTTTAATTTGGTTTGTAAATATATGTACAAACTAGTTTATTTATTGTAAAAGGTTAAAGCACTATTGAAATTTTATTTGGATGATAGGAGTTTTAAAATAATGGGTGTCTGGATTAGTGATATACCATTACATTATTTTAAATAAATATTTTTTTTTTTTAATTTTATGAATAAATTTTTCACCAAGTTTAAAAAAATATCATATAAATATCGTTTTGAAATTTATTCTTTATTTATTTTATATATATATATATATATATATATATATATATATATATATATATATATATATATATATATATATATATATATATATATATATATATATATATATATATAAGAATACATTTTACATACCAATTTTCACTGATATAATTTATAAGTTAATATTTTATGACTTCATTTGAAGTATTAATTTATAATGAATGCAATACTTAAAATGATATTTTGCACCACAAAATAACTATAAGAATATTAAAACAATGTATTGCAAATTTTCAATTTAAGACTTTTCAAGATCTTGCTTTTTCTTTTTGTATTTTTTTTTTAAATTAAAAAAAATTAAATATAAAAATGCATTTGGAATTTCTTTACCAAGTATATACTATTTGAAATACAGGCACTCTTCATATACCTGGAGCCTAATTGTAAATATAGGGGATTTGAACTCACACTTTCAAGCACCTTTCAACAATCCATGCTATCTCATATCACTGACACATATGATCACATACAACTTTTCTACATGTGTGTGATCATGTGTATCAGTGATATGAGATAGTGTGAATAGTTAAAGGTGTTTGAAAGTCTGAGTTCAAATCCCCTATATTTACAAAATATATAAAGTTGTGCTGATAACTTTTATTATATATAGGTACTGACAAATCAATATTAAATCCTAAAAGTTATATGAATAACATTTCATGATATAATTCTATTCATTTTATTTCTGGTGGTTTCTAGTTTATTTATTATCTTTTATGGGCTCTAAAGTGATTTAAGGAAGTATTAGCAAGAAAGATTGTGAAGTTCATGGATCATGGTTTTAATTTTATCCTTTCCAATGTTCAAACTTTTTATGAACTCCCATACAATAATCATTTGATAACTTTACTGTTTTCTAAACATTATATGATATAATGGATATATATATAGATATATCCAAATATATATAATATATATATATATATATATATATATATATGACTATGACCATTCCTATCAAAAATTAATCACTTTCCTTCTTGCATTTTACATTAATATTTTTCCAATTCTTTATTTATAAACTTTTTCATTTAGAAAAAAATATTAATTAATTTTATTGAACATTATTTTTTTATAAAATCATTTTTAATATCTACAATTTTTTTTGTATATTTTGATTTAGATTAAATTTTTAATTTTGCTTTTAAGATCAGTAATTTTACCATAATATAAATTAATTAGATAATATTAGCAATATTTTATAGTTTATATTTAAACATATTTACATAAATGTGATTTAATTATCTATAATTACATATAAACTCTAAATACATAACTATACTTAAATAATAAGTGAAATAATGCTCAAAGCTAAATGATTGATTACTATCTAAATTGACATGTTTAGGTGGTGACTGGTTTCTAATGGTTATAAGTATACTTGTATTCAAATATAATTATGATTTGTGGAGTAGATAAACAAATCTATAGTCATTCTTAGATTTGTTTATGAAAGTTTAATAATATCTAGGAAGAACAAATCTAACTTGTTTGAATTGTTGTCTGGCTAATTTACAAAGTTAAAGTATTGATTTGTAGAAAGTGTTAGATGGTTGAATTATGTGTAAAGTTAGCAGCAAGTCATGCTAAACTCGTAAGCTTTGTTTGCATTATATACCCTATGTATATAAAAATGGATAGTTACCACTTTGCCTGAAAGTTTGTGATGATGGTATATTAGATGTGACAATATATTGGACTATTTCAATCATCTATCATTAAATGTTGAATGTCTAGAAAGTTTTAAATTTTATTTAAACTTTTCAAATACAAACAACTTGTTAGTAACAATACACAAATAAATAAGATAGGTTACTAATTACATAATGTTTTGAGTAGTATTATTCTCCATTCTTTTTCAGGTGTTGCTGGCTGACCAGTGATAATATTAACATAGGAGTTGAATTTAGATTGTTAGATTCTTGAATATAAACTTTTAAAGCAATGCTCTAACCAACAGAACTGATTAGAGCATTGCCTTAAAATTTGATATTCAAGAGTCTAAAGACATGAGTTTGACTCCTATACTAATATTATCACTTCAGGCCAGAAACACCTGAAGAAGAGTGGAGAATATTCAAAATGTTATGTAATCACTAACTTGTGTTGTTTATTTATGTGTTATTACTAACAATTTGTTTGTATTTGAAAAGATTAAATAAAGTTTAAAATTTTCTATACATACAACATTTAATAATAGATGATGAAAATAGTTCAACATATTATCACATAGTTACCACCTAATCATATAACACAGGGGTGCACCAGTAGTAACCTATGTGCAAAACGTTAGTTGGAATCCTTATATCATTCCCCCAATAAAAAGTCACTTTATAAAAACATACCAATGAATAAAAATGAAATATAAAATATCATATTTTAAGTTTATTGAACAAAAAACAGAAATTACAATATATATATATATCAATAACAAAAGCATTAAAACAAAAACAACAAAAGTAGTTGGGAAAAAATGATGTAGTTTAACTTTGCCTATAGGTTTATGGTGAGGGTATATTAGATGTGATAATATTTTGGACTATTTTGAACATATATCATTAAAGGTTGAATGTCTAGAAAATTTTCAACTCTATTTAACATTTTCAAATACAAAAGTGTTAGTAATAACATGCAAATATACAACAGCCGAAGAAGAGTGGAAAATAATACTATTCAAAATGTTATGTAATTACTAATCTATGTGGTCAATTTTTGTGGTATTACTAACAAATTGTTTGTATTTGAAAAGTTTAAATAAAGTTCAAAATTTTCTAGACATTCAACATTTAATAATAGATGATTAAAATAGTCCAACATATTATCACATATAATTTAAGTTATTTGGCAAGTAAATTATATGCAAATTATATCTTCAAAATTTTTATGTCATTTATCAGGTAAACAAAACAGATTTATAAAAACAAAAATATTAAATATTTTTTGATATAAAATTAAACTAACTAATATTACATGTATAAATTTATTAACTTAAATAAAAATCAATATTAAAAGAAAATGCTGAATTATTAAAAATACATTTATTAATTTTTTAAGCAAAATAGTTAAAGCATGAAAATTTGATATTTCATGGCACTTTATCAAAATTAAAAAATAAGAAATATATTACATTAAATGTATAAGAAAAGAATGAATAACTTACCTTAGATCATAGTTCAAATTCAAGTTGAACTTGTTATTGTTATTACATTATTACTGGTGCACTGATGATTATTATCCTATGTCTAATTATAAAACTTTACAACTGATATCTTTTTGATTAGTGATATAATACAGTATGTACACTGCAACAACAAAATATAGAAAAAAAAGTTAAAAACCTGCAGCAGAATTTCTTATATATGTTTATACGTTTAGAGGAAACGCAAATTTGAACAAGATTCAAACACATGCCATCTTGTATACAATAATCTCCTGCAAATTCAAGTTTTTATTCGTTTACACTAAACTACTTATTAGAACTCTGATCAGAATAAAATAAGATTGTTAAAGAATAATAACAAATAAGTAATTATAAATAATTTAAGACAAATCTATAAAATATAAGTTAGATTTAAACAAAAATGTAATTTATTTTGAAATAATTAGTGAATAATATTATTTTTTTAATATTTCCTCCTCATCTGAATCTTCACCATCATTAGCCCCTGTGTGTGTCACACATTGTGCACTGTGTTAGCATGATTCTGATATAAGAGATAAAGTGATAATATAAAAACATTCAATGAAGGTGTGTATTATTTTATTATTAAAATGAGAACTGTTTGTAAAAGTTTATCAGAGGCACTTTAATTCAACCACTTACTCAGCTAAATCTTTTACACATTAAATATAAAAATAATATTAATTACTCTTATTGTGCAATTCAAAGCTTGTTCATATTTCTAATAATTTTTCATAGAAATTTCTGCTTTCTGTTATTTAATTAATTAAGTATTGCCTTGTTTTATTGCAACAGTAAGCTTTCACAATAAACATTTTGATATATAGCTTAAACTTTATTCTCTCTCTCTCTCTCTCTCTCTCTCTCTCTATATATATATATATATATATATATATAGAGAGATAGAGATCTTATATATATATATATATATATATATATATATATATATATATATATAAGACTAATATTTTAGCACTGGTTTATTAAGTAAATATAATACTCTCAATCAAAGGCACAAGAGAAAAATGTTTTGAAAAAAAAAGATTCGTTTGTTTTTACTCACTTTCCTTTATAAAGACCAATCTAAAGCACTTGGAAAAAAAGCATGAAGATTTTAAATCAATCATATTATGTATTTTTAAAGCTATCCAATTTTCAGCTTGCCAATATCTAATCAAATAACAAAATATGTAAATACAAACTTTCTCAGTTGTTAATGTTCTGTTATAATCAAAACTAACACTCCAATATTGGTTTATTAAGTAAATAAATACTCTCAATCCAAAGCAGAAGATTAAACTTTTTGATAGAAAAGATTGGTTGATCTTTACTCTCTTACATCAATTCCTTTATAGAGGCCAATCTAAAGCACTCGGAAAAGAAAGCATAAAGATGCTTATTTCATTATTTGATTTGGTATTTTGTTATTTGATACTGACTAACTGTATTTGTGAAAATGTTCACAAATGTCAATTAAAATAGTATAAAGCAATTTGAAATATAGCCATAAAAAGTAATATGATTGATTTAAAGTTTCATGCTTTCTTTCCAAAGTGCTTTAGATTGGCTTCTATAAAATAATTTATATAAAAGAGTGAAAATAGATCAATCTTTTCTTTCAAAAAGTTTTATCTTGTGTTTTGGATTGAGAGTATTTCATTTACTTAATAAACCAGTGTTGGAATATTATTCTTGACTATAACATAATATCAACCATTAGGAAAGTTTATATATATATATAATATAACGAGTATGTTAATAGGTCAAAACAAGCTTTTCAACATTTATCGGAAAGCTTGTTTAGAGGGAAAGCTTGTTTAGAGATATTAGCATACTCATTATATTACATTTGTAAATACAAACTAATTAAGTCATGTGATGTATAACTTAGTTTTATATATATATATATATGTAAGTATATTTTTTCTTTACATATTAATTAATTTTTTTCAATTTCTTCCTTATAATTTTTTTTTTTTAAAAATGAAAATCAATTCTACTATTAATTAATTTTATTGAATAGTATTTTTGTAAATTCATTTCCAAAGCGTGCAAGTTTTCTTAATAACTTTATGTTTTACATTAAATATATTAATTATATTCAACTTAATCAAAGTTTTTAAGCATAGCAGCAAAGTTTAAATTGCACATGACAAAATTCAACACTGTTTTTTTTTATCATTTCATTTCTTTTTTATATTATTGAAACTGATTGTATTTCATATTATTTTATTGCTGTAATATTATTTTTAAAAATCCACATATGAAATGAACTATTTTATTATTACTAACGAATATTTAACATCATTAATGTTAAAACATGTAAATTACAAATACTATTGTTATAGATACAGTACTATAATTATTATATTATAAACTTTCACAATAAAGATTTTGTAAGAATGGATTGCATTCTCCTAAAACAACATAATATAAATACCTTTTTTTATTCTAAAAAATTTTAAAATTAGGTTTTTAGTACTTTTTGGGTGTTTGTTTTATGAAAGATGAATGGAATGCAAAGGATTAAGTTAATTAAGATAATTTTTAAATAAATTACATATAACCCTAGATATGTAGATGTTATTGTTTTTGACATCATTAATACTACCTATCATTATCATCATCATCATCTACCATTATCAATCCACTGCAGGAAAAGGTCTCTCCAAGTTCAATCCATCTTCTCCGATCTTTAGCTTCTCTTCTCCATATCACCCCTGCACACTTTCTTATTTCATACATCCATCTCACATGTGGTCTCTTTCTGGGTCTTTTACAATCTCTTGGAATCCAGTTTAAAATTTCAATTGTCAATCTATTATCATCTCTTCTAGCAATATGTCCAGCCCAACTCCTCTTCAGTGTTTTAATTTTTTCAATGAGGTCAATAACCCCTGTTTGTTCTCTTACCCATATATTGCATTTTCGATCTCTTGTTACTCCCAACATGTATCTCTCTCTCCATACTTTTTTGAGTGGCATTATATAAGATAAGAAATAAAAGGATTTCAATTCTATTATGAGACGTAAAATAAAAATCAATGAGAATGCATTCCAGCAGTGTCACATATTTAGGGAAATGATTGAAAAATAAAGAGATATATGTGCATATAATATTGTTTATGTAAATTTATTAATTATCTACAGTGTAATTATACTTCTATATAAAAACTAAAAGCATATAACAAAAAAAAGATACAAAGATCTCTTCACAATCAAGTAAAAGCATGCTACTTTAATTTAAAACTTGTGCATGTGAACTTTTACTATAATTTAATAGCAAAACAATTTTATTTTTACTCTGCAGATTTAAGCTTGTATTATTGGTTATATTGAAGTATGAAAGATATTACGAAAATGAATCGTCTATAAAAATTAATATATTAGAGAATATGTCGAAAAAGTCAAATAAAAATGAGTATTTATATTTAATGACATAATTTATGATTTTAGAAAAATTATGATCTGTTTTTCCTGTTTTAAAAAAAAAATTCAAGCAATTGTTTTTTTTTTTATAAAGAAATGCTTGAAATTATTGAGCTATAAATATTTAAACTTGTACTACATTAAATAATTAATAAGGTAAATAAAATATGTAGGTATGTGATTATACATATAAAACAATCATTATATAATGAGTGTGCCAATAGCTAGCTCTTAAGCTTTTCAGAACATCCTTATCCCCAGACCAGTTTCCAGCTTTGGTTTTCATCAGTGAAGTGCTAGAATATTCAAACATTAGATTCAAAATACCAGGTCAAGCCCAGTACTTTATTTAATATTTAACTATTAAGGAGAAAATCCGAAATTTTCAGACATTCATATCTCTTCAAATCTCACTATTTAACTTAAATAGCCATATGGGACTGAACTAAGTTCACATACATCATAAAAATGCCAAAGCTTTAAGAGCAATAACAATAATTGCAAGAAAATCAAGTCATATATCACACAACTTAATTTAATAAGCTTGTATTAAAATGTTTATAATGAGCATGCTAATAGCTATTAACAAGCTTTTCAGAAGGGCTGTTCTGAAAAGCTTGTTAAGAGCTATTGGCACTTATTATATAACATTTGTAATACAGGTTTATTAAATTAAGTCACATGATATATGACTTGATTTCCTTGCAAAACAGTCATTACACAGTTGAATATGGCAACAAGGAGTAACCATTGGTAATGTATTACTCATCACTTACCAACTATTAAGTTCTTAAAGTTAATGGATTTTCATTTTTTTTCACCATAAAGTTAAAAATATCTTAGTTGTATAAGTAAATTAATTAGAGCAATATAATTTTCACCATCTCTATGCCACTTATTTTAAGTTTTAGTAAATATATCACAAATACCAGATAATAGAGTTATTAAATCTCTATCCTGCCTGTCCAATATTCTCAGACTAGTTTCAAACTTATGGCTTAAGGAGCTTTGACTCTTGGACCAATATGTGAATCTTAAGATATAATGTGCCTGTGTTCAGGCACCTATTATTTACCTCTCATTTATATTATCAACAATGATAATACATATTTATAATAACAATTATAAAAACAAAAAGTTCAAATATTTTCATAACCTACAAAGTAAATCAATGCAAACATTAATTATATAAATAATAGTAGTCATTGTTATTTATGATTTAGAATAAAAGTTTAAATAGTTATAAAAGAGTTTGAAAAAATATTCTTATTAATTAATGAAATTAAAATGAAGTTGGCTTCTCTATACATTACAATTGAATTGATATGAATGAGCAATTGAAAACATAACCATTTTGGAGTAAATATGCTGATCACATTGTTCATATATAAACTTAAAAAAATTTCAAAGAAATAAATCTAAATTTAAATTAAAATAAAATTATAAGTTCTTTTTAAAACAAATTATAATATGTTTAAGAAACTTTTGCTCTGATATAAAAAATTTCAAGGCAAAAGAAAGTATGAAATTCTATAAATAAGCTGATGAGCAAAAAAATTTTATATCCTAAAGATAAAAACATTTATTTTTTTAAATATCCTTTGCAATAAAATGAAATATGTTTGTAAAATTTCTCTATCAAGTAAAGTTTTTGACTGGCATATAATTTAAAATTTAAAATTCTATTTATATAATTTCTAAAACTAATTTGTATAATAAAATGTCTTCATTTGATTTTATACTGTAGTTTATTTTAGTATAAGTAATTAGACTTCACTAGCCTTGATAGCACTTATCCATAATTAGACATATCTTGTTAAGAAAGCCTTATATAGTTATCAGTCACCATACCCAGGTTTTTTGTAAAAAAATTCCAAATGAGAGGCTAAAAAAACGATGTTTTTATTGCATACTGCTCTTCATTGCATGTTAAAACTTAAAATTTATGATCATTAATACAAAACTTAAAAGTTATTCACTATTTCAGAATAGTATTTTGTATTTACGATTTCTCAGAAAACTTGGACTGATACTTTAAAATCCTGCCATGCAGTTTTTTTAACTTCATTTATCTCAGCCTTAAATCTTTATATTTTAACACTACTTTGATCTGTGAAACTTCAACAATATTTTTAAACTTTTCTGTTCAAATGAAATTTGTTTCTCAAGTATGTGAATCCACTTAACGTTTTGTCCACATTCTTTTATAGTTTTTCACGATTTTCTTAGTTTGTTGTATAACAAAAGTATACTTTTTTTTTTTTGATAAAACAGTATATTAATCACAACATTTTATTTTTTAATAAGTGAGGCATATTTTACTGGAACATTCAATATATAACTGTATATAGTGTTTTTATTATCAGTATTTTTAAACAGCATCAATTTATTTCAGGATGAAGGTCTTTACAAAATCAATCATATCTCCAATTAATTATTCCAACATACTTCCTAATCTCATCCATTCATGTCACATGCAGTCTTTTTAAAATATTTTATAATTTCCTAAAATCCAGTTGAAGACTTCAACTATCTATCTATTATCATATCTTTTTGCAATGTGTACAACTAAGCTTTATTTCAACCTCTGAATTCTTTTTATGCTGTAGGGATATTTATTTGTTCTTTTGACCTCATATTTTTCTTGCTTAGTACTTCCAACATACATCTTTTTATGCTTTGTTGATGGATCTCAAGTCTTTTTATAGTTTTTAAATAAATAACTGGTAAAGAATTTCTATTAAAACTTCTTTTCAAATATGTAGATGTATTTCCTTTGAATATTAAGCTAGTTCTAGCAAAAGTAATTTATCCAAGTTGAATTATATAATTATTTTCATCCATTAAGTGTTCAACTATATTAATAAATTGCCAAGGAATTTGTAATTGTTTGCATCATAATAATTAATCTTTATTTATGATTATCAATTTTTATTTTCTCCTTTTGTGAAAAGCCACTGAATATTAATATGTTTTAAATTTATCTTTAATTTTATTTATTTGTTTTCATTTGATAGCATTAGTAATTCTAAAACATTACTTGTAAAAGCAATCATATCATCTGAAAAATCTAAATGACCTAAATCATTTCTATATATTTTATTTCCTTATTATTTTAATCTATAAAATGCTTTTTATATAAAAGTTTTGAAGATATGGAATTAGCACACTGTGCACTCT
The DNA here is from genome assembly GCA_028023455.1 of Epiperipatus broadwayi. NCBI lineage: Eukaryota > Metazoa > Onychophora > Udeonychophora > Euonychophora > Peripatidae > Epiperipatus > Epiperipatus broadwayi. The sequence goes on along the minus strand of JAQFVV010012443.1, from coordinate 5,761,747 downwards.
TAACAATGTTAAACTTCTTAGTGACATCATGTAATCTAATTATACAACAGCATATTTATAAATATTCTTCAAAATATAACATCTTGAATCTTGATAATCCAAAGTTTTAATCATTTTAGAAATGGTTATAGACTCAAATACTTTTTCATAATCCACAAATATAAAGCAAATTCACAAGTTATATTTATTGATTCTTTTATAAATTTTGTAAATATTTGAATATAATTTAGTGTGCTAAAACAACTTAAATCCAGCTTGCCCTTTTGCTTGAATTTAAGTCCAAAGTTTTTTTTATAGATGAATAAAAACGTTTAATATCTCAGAAATAAAAAATTGATAATTCAGTAACTTCTAATATCTTTGTTTTTATCAGTGTTGTAATCTTGTATTCATTCATCTGTTAGAGTTTTATCATATAGATATTTGGTATATAATTTTGCCATTAATTTTTCTATTTCTTCATGTGATTTTTAAAAAGTTTCAGTAATATATTTCTTAAGCTTCCTGAAGTTTTTTTCTTCTTTATGAAATTTATTGCATGTCACTTCTTCATTCAATCTTTTGATAATTAGAAAATGTAAATGTAGAAATTATTTTGAATTTTTTTTTATATTACTAAATAATTCTTCTACATATTTCATGATGTCATCTCTCTTTTTAGTAATATTGCCCTTTTTTATTTTTATTGCTTAACAACTTGTTTTCTAATAACAACATATGGTTTAAAATTTTTCTAATTATTATTATTTTTGAATATTGTAATAGGTAGATATATATTTATCAATCAATAACTGTATGGGTAGATGATTTGACAAATCCTGTCTGATTGTGACTCACAAAAATTTAATGTTATACCTAATTTAAATTTAAACTTTAGATTGTAGCATGGCATGTAGTTAATATTATGATACAAAGCTCTTATAAATGAAACATAGAAAAAAAGTTTATTAAATTATTATTTTAATCACATTTGAAATAATTTTATTTACAAAAATAATATACATTTTCAATTTTTTTTATTGTTATCAATGCATCAAATTTCTATACCACATTGATACCATCCATTACCACAGAAACTCATATCATCCTCTTTCATTATACATGCAGTAACAAAAACAAAACATATTACAAAAGAATAATAATTTTATCCAAACTATATACTTTATTATTCACATATTCATTTTTTTTAAATGATAAAGTCAATTTACAATCTGATAATGCAATTAATAATAAACAATTTTATATTAATATTATTGTCATAGCAACACAATTAATATTTCATGAGTTATTATATTCACCATCCAAAAATCGAACAAGAAAGAAAGATAAAAAAAAATATGATTGACATCTTACCATGTGAAATAATCTCAAATTTCAGTAGGTACATGACTTATTGTTGCCATAGCAACACAGTTAATATTTCATGAGTTATTATATTTACCATCCAAAAATCAAACAAGAAAGAAAGATAAAAAAATTATGATTGAGATCTTACCATATACTAAAATAATCTAATATTTCAATAGGTACAATATATATATATGCTTCATTTCTATTGTAAAATAATTTTTAAAAAATTTGTTATAGATATTTTTTATGATTTACAAGCGTTTTATTACTTATAGTATATTCGTTTATTTTAATATAAAAATTATTTAACCGTGTCTTTTTAATAAAATATAAAATATTTAGAACTGGTTGAAATTAAAAAAGAATAAAAAAAATATCAAAGTAAAAAATTAATTAAAATTTAGAAACTCTATACATATGTGCGTGTGTGTAATGAGAAAGCGTTTTTATTATGTATAAAAATATTTCCATTGCTAGTTTGAATTATTATGGATATGTTTGAATTTTTCCAATATGTAATATTTTATGTGATGTCCCATATATCTTGTATCTTTATGTTAGGTATCTAGGGATTAAGGAAGTTTTTATTTTTCCTAATAAAAATTCCGCTGCTTTTTTTATTATTATTTTTATAGGTTGTTTACACTAACAAAATCTAAGCTAAATTCCCAATTGGAATTTGTTGCTTTATTTACTTCACTCTTTTATTTAAGATTTTATGGTCATTACATTTTTTTTTTCGTGTACAACTAATTTTCACAAAGTATTATTTTTTCACAAGTATTGTTTTTTCATATATATAATATTACTTTTTTTTTTTTTTATAAACTATACTTAATAATTCTCATTGTGCCCCACTTTCTTGAAGAATATGAATAAAGGAAATACAAAAGATAAATGATCTCCATGATGCATTTCATGCTGAACTAACAGTCATCAGTTGGCTCAAGTCATAATGTTTTATATATCTCTATTATAGGCTCAGTATTTATCAATAGTAAATTGTTACATTTTGATTTACAAGGGCAAACTTACTCCACAAACAACTTTGATATCATCCATTCTAAATGAATATTTTCATAACTACCACTAATCATTTATTAAACTAGAGATCATCCCTAGCCCAAATATAAACTTTAAGTCTCAGTTAAAAATTAATATATCTGCTTTTAATTAAATACACACATATAGAGTAATTAATTCAGTTTCATTTCTCTTTTTTCATATTTAATATTTTTTTCCCCATGCATACCTTTACTCCAATGAACATTCTTGAATTGTGCTTATTTTTGAATGGATAATATATACATGTTTTTAATAATAAATATATAGAGTATTTAACTGCTTATTATTATTTCATTGGATCGGTTTTATAAAGTTATGACTATTATTTCATTTTTCTAATAATTTTTTCCTGATAAAAATTAAACCTAAACTGTGAACTCAATGTCTATATGACCATCTGTATTCTGATGCAAGATTAAATCAGATTAAAATCACAGTTTTCAAATCACTCATCAACACTCATCAGACTAATGCAGATTAATTTGAATTTTGTAATATAATTAGATATTCATTTACCAATCAAAAATTGGATGGATAATTTACAACATGAAAAAAAATCCTATGTGTTTGTGACCTGCAAAAATTTTTGGTTTAAATTCTAGACTGGGTGCATGAAATGCAGTGACATTAACATTATGCTACAAGGCTTTTTATAAATTAAATATAATAGATGAGTTTATTAAACTATGTTAATTTTATTAATATTACATTTGACTTTCAATAAACACATTATGTTTTTCTTATAATTATGCACTGGCCTATTTCCATCATCTAATTGAAATAGTTAAAAGTTTTTAGAAAAATTCAAAATGTATACTTTTTTAAAAATGTCCAACAATTAATAGTAATACTGAGGTTAGTATGGAATATAATGTTTTAAATGTTACTATTTTCCTCTTTTTACTTGTTTTTTTTTTAAGTGTCATAGCATCGGCCAGGACGCGAATCCGCAACCTGGGCAACTGCCTGCAAATGCAAGGCAGTCATGCTGACCTCTCGACCACCAATGCAAGACATCTTTTTACTTGTTGCTGTTTGATTATTAACAATTAGCATGGGAATAATATTTAAATTCATGAATACTGAATTTAAAGTTATGTTCTAACCAATCTGCCTATTTTATCAAAAACAATAATCAGTAGAAATTTTGTATACTTAACTATGAGGATCCTTCCATTTTCTTATGTTTTTATTTTAAAGATAAGATAGATGAGTGCTTTTTAAACACTATAAATTGTCTGCCTAGATTGACTTATGGTATTATTTGTCATTATCATGTAATCAATTTCTTTAATGTTTTTAACTTTTTCTTCTGCCCATTTTTTTTGTTTCTCAATTGAATATTCATGTATGAATTGTCTACAACTTTAGATACAACTTTTCTTACTTTTTTAATCAGTGCAGAATATTTTTTGATTATTTTTTAATAAGGCAGTTAATTTTACCAATATTTCCTACAATTACATGCTATTTTTTGAAGCAATTTTCTTATTGAGCATTTCAATTTTAGGATTTGTAGAATTGTGAATTCTTTACGATGTCCTATGGCTTTGGAAAACTATTCTAACTACTACAATGATAGCATATTTTTTAGCTTGACTGCTACCTTGACATGTATAGTTACAAAATAATATCTACCATTATTTTGTTTCTTTTTTAGCTGTCTATTTAATGTTTTCTGAATGATAGCTAAGAATAATCATTTCATGAAAGTTTGTTCTATATTGAACTCCCCCCCCCCCCCCAAATCCATTAGTTTCAGAAAACATTTATTTTTCTGTTTTATAGTGATAGTATAATTATACTATTTATATTTATATCATGATTATATGTTTATCATAACTACAGTAAGTGTGAGCATAGGTTTTCTGTAAATAATAGTTTTTATTTTATCATGAGGTAGTTTTAACACAAGATCTTCTAAAAGTGCCATTTTTTGTTTTCATTTTAAATTTATTGAGAATTTAATTGAAGGAATTATGTGTGTTCAGAAAGTTTCTAATAGTTTTAATCATATGGCCAAACTATGAATGTATGATCAAATAGCATGTAAATGTTTATTCAGAATACTTATAATATAGTCCTTAGTTAGGCCAGCAAATTAAGAGACCGTAATAATATGATTCAGAATGACATGTTTCATATTAATCTATATTAATATAGTTAAATGTATTTAGAAAAATATAATTAAAGTTTGAAATTTTATTAAAGCATTTAACGATTTCAACTAAATTATTAAATGGTGGAAATGGTTCAACCTGAAACTACAAATAAAATGACATCTTTACAGACTTTCAGAAAACCACGTATGATTTCATTTTTGTTATAAATTGTTTTTAAAATTATTATAGATATATTATTATGATATATAAATGTTTTATTACTTTATTTTAATATAAAAATTATTTATTCATGTACTTTAATAAAAAGTAATAAAAAATTTAGGATTAGTTGAGAAAAAAAATGTAAAATTTTTTTAAAATTATTTTTTATCAAAGAAAAAAAATAATTAAAATTTATATATATAAATAAGGCAAAATTGTTTTTAAATATATTGTAGGGCAATGATTTCTGCAATAGTCTTCCCTTTCCCACTATAGATGTATAGTGAAGGAAAGGCATTTTAAACTATGTTTGCCAATTATTAATTTTGAACATTTGGCTAAAGCAATTACTCAACTTGATAAGTCTCTGAATGTGACTCACTAAACATTCTTTTGGATTGACTAATAAAAAATAATATATGCCATTAAAAGTTTCAAATTCAGATAATTGAGATAGTAGACTGGCATAACATCTCCATGAAGAAAGAAAATTCATTCTGAGATATAGAAAGGAGTTTGCTGTTAAGTGAAATGAAATTTTTTGATTTCTCTTTGAGGTCTCAAAGGAATCAAGTTGGATAAATTTCTAAATCTCTTCAATACATTCTTGTTATTGCAGTTGTTATTATTATGCAATTATTCATATAGTAAATGATATTGGTTTTGCTGCTTATTAACTTTCATCAGCCAACATGATACATTTATTTGCCTTTTACCTTTGTCTTTAAGACCAAGAAACATCAATTTCCTTTTTCTCATTTGCCTAATAGTTATTAACTGAAATATCAGCTGAGGTTTTTTGAAAGCAAAACGAATATATGAGTGAATGATTTTTTTAAAATAAGATATTTATAACCACGAGTCAAAATTATAAATCATATTTTTAGAAGAGTGTAAAGTCATCAGCCAAAGTAATAGTTGGAAGCCAATCATAAAGATTGATAAGAATCTTCTGATTATAGAACCAGGATTCTATTTTATGATTATTTTTTATTTAATGACTTACAACTGCAGATCACTTTAAAGTAAATCAATTTTAGGTGAATTAGAGAAACTCTGATATTAAATATAATGTTGTTGAACTTTGTGAAATTAGAAAATGAAAAGATAATTGGTTTGAAAAATGAACAAGTACTTTACTATAAATCCAAAAGCATTAAAAGTTAAAAAATGAAAGAATAACTTAATAAAGATTGATGATATATTGAACAAAGTGACAAGATTTAATCATCAAATTAATAGAAAATATCAAGTGCAAATAATTCAAGTTTATGACCCAACGAGTTCTCATGTCATGAAAAGATAACTTTTATATAGATGTATACAATGGTTTTAAACACATCAAATAATATTTTAAAATTGTTATGGAAGAATCAATGCAAAAATTAAAAAAAAAAACAACTGAAAATGAAAGGATTCTTTGTAAATTTGGCAATGGTGAAAAAAAAAATACAGGCTTGTGGAATTTACAGAAAAACTGTAAAATATAAGTTCTCTCTTTGAAAAAAACATTAAATGTAAATAAACATAAAACATTCAAATGAACACATAACAGAATTAAATAACATTAGAATTAACAGACAATATATACTTCAGGATTGTAATGTTTTGAATAGTTTCAACACATCAAATAATCATTTACTAGTAAGATATAAGATATGTGCTAATGCAAAACTAAAAAGATGAAAATTATTAAAAAAGACTATTTCCAGTTAACATTCTGAATCTCCCAAAACATGACAATGAATTTAAATTAGAATTAGTTACTTATTTTAAAATATATAAAGACATTGAAGATAACTCAAATTTAAAAGAAATCAGTATGAAAATAACTGATGCTTTATTAAGAACTGCAACAAAGATTAACAAGAAAATAGTGAAAAAAGAAAAGGATATGAAAATATTTAAAAATGATCCATGAAAAAAAATTGAATATGAATTGGTTAAAAAAAATCAAAGAAAAGAATAAAAGTTTCCAAAATATAGAACAATGTCTTGGTATTGATAGAAAGTTATTTTAGCAATAAGAAGAAAAGCAGATTACTGAAAAGGAATAAGATTATGAAATATATAGAAGAGTTCTGCAAAAATTATATAATATTAAAAAATAAGAAAACAAAATAATGATTCCAATTGCTACATCTTCTGAATTGCCAAGCACTTTAAATAAAAAGATGAGATATGCAATTAAATCTATGAAGAAGTGAAAAGTTTCAAGAAATGTTAGAATTATTATTGATGGGTTAAAAGAAACAGGTGAAAAAAATTAAAAAAAATGTTGGCAATATATCAAATGTTGAATGTTAAAGCTATACCATATGATTGGAAAAAAGCAGTAGGAATACTAATATTTAAGAAAGATGATAAAAAATATTAAAAATTACAGGCCTATCATCAGATCTACACAAAATATGTAAACTTTATATTCACATTAATCAGAAGAACAAGCTGGATTTAAAAGTGATTTTAAAACAGTGAATCATATCTAAGTATTAAGGGAAGTTATAAAAAGAACCAATGAGTATAAATTATCATCATGTTTTGGATTTGTAGATTATAAAAACCCATTTGATTTTATAAGTATTTCCATAATTATTAAAGATTTGGACCATCAAAATATATACTGAGCATATTATCAGGGTCATATCTTGGCAAATATTTATCAAATTGATTATATATTGGCACTAAGGAGATTAAAATTGATAAGGATGCATGACCGAGTGATTCCATATCTCAAAAACTTTTCACTGCAATTTTCCAAGTAGTACTTTGAGGATTAAATTAAATTATCTAGAGTTTTCAGATGATTTATGATTGTGTTTGCAAAAAATGCTCCAAGAAGCTGTAGGAATGTTGCAAGAATGATCAAATGAATGGATTCTATCAGGAAAAAAAGATTGATAACCATAAATTAGAAGACTTTACCTAGTTCAGAGATTATTAATACAGATAGAAACATAGTGGATGGAATTCATCATATAATTAAATTTAATATTTAAACAAATATGGCTGTATTTGAAATGATTTCAAACACATATGATCAGTTTTTACTTATTAATCTTTGACACTTAACAGAAGAGCAATTCAAAACTTTAGATTATACAGCAAAGTACATAGAAATGTATGTTGGATTAACAAGAAATCATTGTAAGATAAATACTTGGATGAGAGAACAAACTTGTAATGTTGACATCACTGAAAAAATTAAGTAACTGAAATAGAGTTGGACTGAATGTATGTTTTGAAGAGATAATAACAGATGAACAGCTGAAGTCATAAATTGGATCTCAGGGAATTGCAAAAGACTTAAAAGGAGACTGAATGTGAGATGAATGGATAAAATAAGAAAGTTTGCTAATATGCTGAGAAGAAATAAGGCTATGGGTTTGAACAACTGGATTAAATTCTGCAGTGATTGATAATAGTTGAAAATAATTATATATATATATATATATATATGATCAATAGATGGAGCTTTACCAAAATCTCCGTACAAGCGTATGTTTACATAAATGTCAAAAGAGTCAGAATTCACTATCTCTTTCATTGGTTCCACCTTCAGATCAGCTGATTTCAAGCTAATTTGCTATCATCAGTAAAGGGTAGGGACCAGAAACTAGATCTAAACACTAGCTCCCAGCGTTTATGCAACAAGTTTCTATCAGTTTGCAAGCATGAATTTTTCAAATACGTAATGTCTTCAAACCCAGCCTAACAAGCCAGATAGCTACATGGGTCTGATATCAGTTTAGTTTCACCACATAGTAAAAGACTCTGCAATATATATCATTGCAAAAACCTTCAAAGGTACATTTATGAAAAACAACTTATTTTGTTTTTCATATATATATTCATAGCACGGAAGTGAATAAAATTACAGTTGTTGTTCACTTATATCCCAGCCTATATCTTAGATCATACCTTTGTTGTTATATATAATAAATAACTTATTAATAAAGTTTTAAAACCTTTTTTTAAAAAAAATATTTAAATTTTGTATTAGCATATATTTAAATAATTTTATATACTACTGTATTCATTTATTCATTCACACACACTCGCGCATATATTACATTTAATTTTTTTTTTTAATTGGAAAAAGTTTGTGATTACCTTAAATAATTGGAAAAAACGATCAACTATTTGCTACTCTTTTATAAAAGTGAATTAATGTTTGAATTATCTTTTATCGTTACCTTTCCTTTCTAGATTCTTAATTGACTTTTAAAATATCTAGTAGCAACTTTGATTTCTTTTTTATTATTATTGAATGCTATTTGGCGAGCAAGATCCAAATTTAAAACATTTTTGAATTATTTATACTAAATGACCATTTAAATATATATCTAAATCACTGTCATAGAAGACAAATCCAGAATTAATCAACCAAAACTATATTACGATGGAACTAAACAAATCCTTGTACTTCACATTATAGTTTCAGTTGCAAACACTGGATTCGCCTAAAACAATATTGATTTTAAGATTTAGTGCTACTGAACAAGATAAGTGTACTTATCATTATTTTTTAATCATACATACTCATATTTATATATATGCCCCTGTAATTTGGTCATAATTTTTTTAAAAAATATGACTTTTATGGAATCAGATTATATACAGAATTATAGTGGGACCAATATATTGAAAAGTATTCGTTTTTGAATTTAATGGAATATTTAAGAAAAAATAGCTTAAGTATTAATGAAAGTATTTTATTGAAACCAATAAACTGAATATTATTATTAGCAAAAATAAAGTTTGGTAACCCTATTTTAAACATTTTTTTTAAAAACTTAATTCATTATTACATTTATTGTGTTTGGAATTTAAAACATTTTTTCTTATTTTTAAATAAAGTATTGATTTTCAATAAAATTTCTATTTGTAAAGAAATAATAATAAAAGAACATTTTTCATTATGAAAATCTTGGAGTTTTGAACCAATTAAGATATAATGAGTTAAATTTGCTTTAAGACTTTTTTCTTTTTTTTTAAAAGAAAGAAGTTACTAATAATCAACATTTAGAATAACAATTCAATTAGAAATGTGAAATTATTAGAATTTAAAAAAAATATTTAATTTTTTATTGTCCGAGTGTTATAAACAATCGGTTGTTTAAAAAATTTTTTTTTGCAGGTTTTCAAATATGCTGTATTTGATTATATTGAGAATAAAGCTAATTATGAAAAGTTTTCGTCGTTAATTATTAAATTCTAAATATCTTTTTATTATATTATAAATTCTTTATTACTAATTTCAAGCTCTATTATACTTATAAATTTAACAATAATAGGATTTGCAATTAATTAAAAACTTGAAAAAATAACTAGTTTGTTTCATGACAGCATTTACAGACGTGATAAAAGTTTTTTGCATAAAGGCATTTTAAATTAAATAAGCAACAAAATATTCTAACTTTGAAAGATATCCCACTCAATGCATTTTAATTATTCTAACGTAAAATATAATAAATCAATTATATCATCAAAATGCATATATTGTATATATACATGCCTATAAAGCTATAATGATGTTGCAGCTAACGAATTTTTAAATAAACTTAAATTTTTTTTTGATTCGTAAGTGTTCAACAATTGGCCATTCAATAATCATACATTTACTGATCAGGAGGGATCATTTAGCTATTTTAATTAGAAGATAAAAAAAATCTATGGAAAATCTTAGCAACTGACAGTTGACTTAGGAAGAAATGTCATCTTTACAGATTCTGCCTTTTACTTTTCATTCTTTCAAATGGTTTAAAGATGGCCACTGCCCCTAGAGGAAAAAACGTGCGGAATCCTAAACTACATGAACTAAAACCTTCAAAATTACCCAAATTTTATCCAAATCGAATTTCAAACAAAACTTAACTAAAAACATCATCATCAAAGAACTTCTTTCAAAATCTCCATCTCCTTGCCCTCTGGATTTTCCTCCTTTTCACGTTGTGGTTTGCTCTATCAAACGTAAAAAGCAAGTCAAAAAGAACAACATGACCAGTCATAATGCCATTCCAAGTACAATGGGGAAAACTAAAATTACTCATTTACAAAGGACAAAAATCAGCCTGTTGCATCTAAGCATAACTCAGAAACCTCCTCATTCAACCCTGAAACTCTAAAGACAACATATAGCAATTCCTTCAAAGTTAATGTCACATATGGATCCTCCTATTAATCCATCAGAGCAAACAAGCCTATCAACATTGCTCCTTACCAAGGATTCTTCTTTGCCTGGTCTACACACCCTCTTTATATCCCTTCCCATTTCATATGGATTCCCTTTCTCTTCACCATATTGTATTTGAATTTCATTTTGCCATGTAATCATTTCTTTGTAAACCTTTTTAACTGTTGGGTATTTTGTCTTTTTGATGAATAAAAGCTTTCATCACTGAGAAAAAAAAAAGAATGTAAAAAAGGTGTTTACAATGAATATTTTATAATTTATCTATTTATACACATGCAATTACAAATTTTTAATAAATAAAGGATTATAGAAAAGTATAGTTTTTTGCCAAGATATAAATAATTTTTACACTTTTAAAAAAGTTATTTGCATATGTTTAAATTCAAAATTCCTGTAAAAAGTGTTTATTTGCTTTACTTTTATTTTTTTCATTATAAAATAATATGCATTAATATTAATATGTATAAGAAATTTTTAAATACATAATTGAAACAACTGTATTTTAATCATATGTTCATTTATTTTACAAATTTTCAACAATTTTGTTTTTGATCTGAAAATGTAGGCAAATACTTATGTTTATAAAAATATTTTCTGATATACAGAGTATTTTTATTTTATTTTATAAAACTTTAATTTATCCTTTTTCCTGTGAAATCTAGACCCATAGTTTCTGCCTTTCTATTTTTATATGTGTATGAGAATTATCGTCATCAATAGTTATCTTCAAAAAGTCCAAGCCCATGCATCAATTTCAGACTAAATCAAATAATTCTGATACACACTTTAGTTTTCATATACTCTTAATTGTTATATTTAAAATTAAGGATAGGCAGACATTTGCAGGCTAAGAGGTAATTGTAATTTTCTCCTATTACAGTAGTCCACTACCTATATATTGTAATGTAATAATAAGAATTACAAATAATGGCAATGTACCATTAGTAGTCACCAATACAATTTTATATGTTGCCCCCCCCCATATTTTTTTGAAAATATAGTAACCATCTTCAACTCATGCTATTTTCTTTAAAGATAATGTTGTTAATGACTTTTATTTCACATTAAATTTTTTAAAAACATTTTTATAGAATTACAAAGCAAAGGAATATCAAGTATTTAGGAAGATTAATCAGACTTCAAGAAAAAACAAATGTAGTGTTATATTTTCAGTTAGTTCTTCAATTATATCAGAATGTACAATTTCTGTGCAATGTCTGATATATTGTGAGAATAATTTCATTTTGTTTTTAAATGAATCAAGTAATGAATTGTTGGCTTCTAGAAATGCTACTTTATTCATTTCTCTGTTCGCAAAAGACTTTTTATATTTTGTTAACACGTAACACATGAAATGATGCATCTGTTCAAGCCTTTGGTTGAATAATGTGTTTAATGAAGTAGAATTGATGGAATTGGTTAATTTTTGTTTGTGTAAATCATTTCTAACAGCCAATATATATTAAAACTTATATGAATCATTTTTAAAATATCTTTTGAAATATCCTTTTTTTATTTTATTTTAGAAGTGACACATATGCATGACATATATAATACACATTTTGCATTCATCATCATACACAAAAACTGATCTTCCCATAATCTATTAACATTATATTTACATGTCTTTCTTTTCTTTGTACTTTTTTCAGACATTACATCCTTCTTTTAAAATTTGATAAAATCTTTTTTTACAATAAACTACTTAAATCAGTTAACTTGTCATAACAAAAAACATAATTATTGGCTTTGCAATTGACTAAACATTATTGAATGTTATCTATTGTGTATTTGCATTGCACAATGGATATATTTGAATTGATGAATTTATAATTGATGGATGCATCATTGTGCATTTTGAATGAAAACACATGTGAAATCTGACACATTCATCAGCTAGTTTACCAACTACGCACAGCCACCTCATTTGTGAAGACCCAATTCTCACCTGTAGTAGTCATACATGTAAAAAAATATGTTTCTTTAATGTATATCTATATAATATAATGTTAATTATCATTATTTTTTATATCAGATAGTCATGCCAAAATTTATTGGCAATCCACTGGTGGGCCATGATCGATATTTTGTACACACTTGTTTAAAATCATCAATCAATATTTTTTCCTTTCTTTTACTTCCATAGACTCTTCTCATATATATTTTAAATTGTCAGATTATTTATATATATATATATATATATATATATATGAAGTCATAGTATTATTTCTGGAAGTTTCCATGTAAGAAAAATATAGAAGCTAAAATAGCTGACTTTCACTACAATAACAAGTATGCTATTATATTTTTATTATATTGAAACTTTAAAAAAAATACTGAATTCATATTTTATCTATGTGAATATTAGAAATAATATATATATTCTCCTTTTAAATGTAATAAGCCTATCAGTTTTACTTTAACTTTTGGCCTGAGACAGTTTGTTCTAGGTTAAATGCTCTTTAATTAAATTAATTATAAATAGATAACTCTACACATTAAATATTTTCATATATATATATATATATATATATATATATATATATATATATATATATATATATATATATATATATATATATATATGTGTGTGTGTGTGTGTGTGTGATGGTTTGTTGTTTTAAATGAGTAGTAATTAACTCTACCTTTGAAAATTATATTTAAGACAATTTAAATGAGGCTGCATAGAAATATTTGCTGATTTAGATTTTATGCTCAACAATGCTATAGTTTATTTTAAAACATTTTTTAAAAATATACAAATAAATGAAAGTGATTTTTATTCAAACACAACTCAGAGATCAGAGCTATTGCATTAAATATTTTAATGCATTTACATTAAAAGTTTATTTCTCTGATTATCATTTCCATTTTCAAAGCAGTCATATAAAAAATATATTAAACCACAAATTTTATCATAACTTAAGTTTCTATTATTCAAAAATGACATATATCATTTGAAAGATAAAACACTAAAGAATGTAATTAAGCCGAAAAACATAGTCATTGATATTCAAAGTAATAAAAAAAGAATAATATTTCTAATAATTATTTTTATATTATTTCATAAATTTAAAATTATCATGCATTAGATTATATTTTTGTTAGTAAGTTAGTTGGATTCATCATAAAATTTCTAAAAAATTGGTATATAATAACAATTACCTAAGGTAATCTATCACTTGAAAACTTCATAGAATAAAGACATTAGCACCTTTCATTTTTCATAGTAGCCCTTCAAAATGTATTTCCATACAGAGGTTTGCAATGAATATGTCATACCTAATAACATCTCTTATAACAAGTAGTTAATATTGATCAATAATTAGTATAATTTGAATATTATAATAAAGAACTTCAATAATATTTGTAATTTATTAAAAATTACTACTAAAATAGTCACTATTTACAAAATAAAATAAAAAGTGAATGAAATACTAAATTCAATATAGAGTTAAACTTGAGGTACATAAGTTAGTAGTTTAGAGTCAGTGCAATGTAGTATCATTTATCCTATCTTTATAGATTTTGAGGGTTCATATTACTTCATGCTACTATGACCATAAATTTAGTAATAGCTTCATCAGCTGCCACATCTCTTTGCATTTGATATGTAGCTTTGGAATTTACATTGCAGTAGTGTATAATCGACCTAAGTTTATATACTGTCAAAATCTTTACTTTTAGCATTTGAATATTTTTATTATTATTAAAATGCAGACAAGACATTATAGAAAAATCTAAATTGAGTCATAATATTTGAAAATATGTTTATCTTATATAAACTAATTTAAATATTGGACCCAAGCCCACATCACACCAAAAAATGCAGATAATTCATGATATAAATGTATACATTCATGAGCTATTTTTTTGATCAACATATTCGTTTGTTTCAATAATTATTTTTTCGTATATTTTTTTATCAAGTATAAATTCAAATAATAATTAAAAATATATAAAAATAAAATAATAATTAAAAAATATACAAAAATAAATACTTACTATCAGTCTTCAATAACATTATTTCAAAAACTACAGTGGTATAAACTTGTATTTTTTCTGATGTAGTTTTTAGGGTGAATATTCTTCTTTAACAATGAAAAAAATTGAGAGAAAGACAAAAAAAAATCAATTTACTTGATCACAAAAATTATCGTAAAATTTTTATTTTTTATCATAGAAAAATAAAACATACCTTTTCTGAAACTAAAAAGAAAGATAGAAATGAAGGTGTAAAAAGTGCATACATAGACTGTGTAGATTTATTAAGCTAAAACTGAATGTTTATAATTTAAAAATTTTTGCTCGCATTATGCAGGCATGAAAATGAGCAGGTTATATTACATGAAATTTGTGCTGCTTAATTTATTTTACATACAGATATGAACATGCACACACACACACATATAAAACCAAAAAAATATTTTTATAATAAAAAAAAACCAGAATGAACCTTATAATTTTCAAAATACTAATATATAAATAAATAATAGTTATAGCCATCTTATATCATGACTACTTAGGATCACACTCATGCCATAGGCTTTTATTGGTATTTTTAAAATTGCTAAGTTCATATATATATAAAGAAAATGTGTGTCTTTGTACATGGATATGGTATGTTTACATAAAGATTTAAATAATAATTTACTAAGGCTGTAACCTTAGAAATAAGCGTCTGAAAAATACGAAGGTAGGGACCTCTATAGGTCTTAAAACACAAGCTTACGCTATGAAGAAATTCTCCCTTTTTTTCATAGCATAAGCTTGTGTTTTAAGACCTATAGAGGTCCCTACCTTCGTATTTTTCAGACGCTTATTTCTAAGGTTAATAAAATTTATAATTATAAAGATTTAAAGGAAATACTTAATGTTTATTTTTTGATCTGCTAGTATATTTTTTCACTTTTTTTTTTTTATCAAGATTTTATTATATAAAAATAGTATTTTGATTGACTAACCAAATGAAGTTATTAGGATCTTATGCATTGTCATGAAGATATGACTTTTTTACTTATTGCTAACTGCATTAATGTTTGACAATCTTATGTTGGTTGATTTACTTATTGTGTAACTTTCAGATTAAGATTTATACCTAGACATATTTCAATAATATGTTATAACATCTAATCTTATAGAATTTTATAATATTTACATAAGTTTGAAAAAAATTATTACATTACAAAAGGCTACTAAATCTGTTACTTTACACATAAATATACATTTATAAAAACTACCATAATTGACTTTACAATTCAAAAACACATGATTGAAGACATTGGAAAAATATTGGAGGATTTCTTGGTAACTAATGCCTGCTCCCCTCTAAACACCTAACAGAACTTTTTAAATATAAAAACATTAACTGTAATTTCTAAAAATATAAAGTCATGACTCCTAAAAGAAGGTGGGTAATTAAAAAAGATTTTTAATTATTTAATCAAAGAGTTTTGCATAAGGTTGATCTTTATTAAATTTAAAGTCTACATCTGAGATAAAATAAATATTAGTTTTTGCCTTAATAAAAATGATTAATAATCATTTAAAAATTTGTTGCGAATAAATACTTTCTAAAAGTTTGTCAAATATGCATGATACACGCAACTGCTTGCCAATAAGTACAAAGTTTGTATATTTTATTTAATAAGAAATTACATCTAGCTTAAATATATATATATAATATTTGTATTTAATATATATATATATGTAGTAAATTAATATCTGTATTTATATTGAAGATTATCATTTTCTTTCAATGTCTTATAAGTATATACAAACAATCAAACAATGTGATCTGAAATATAAACTATTATTTTTTTACTAGTCCCTCAAAAATATTAAAAAGGACATTTTTTTGTTGTAAAACCGTTAGAGATGTACATATTTTTGTATTGTTTTATAAACTATTTAAATATTTAAATATAATAAAGAGAGCCAAAGAGTATTTCACATATGCCTTTAATGAAATAATATTTGTACTTTTAAATATAATTCTCATCTATGTTCTTCTAAAAATTTTTGTGGTTTGTAATTACTTCTTTTTAATATTTGCAAGTTAAAAACATAATATATTAATCACAACACTAATAACAAAATCAATATTTTTGAATTTGGAGAAATGAGACTTTAGTATTGTAAGATGTATATAGGCAGGTAGAGTAATTATAAAAAACTACTATAACTAATTGGTATCGCTATATGACCATTAGTTGAAATTGCTTGCCAACCTTCTATATTATATGTTTTCAATTTTTAAATCTATACCATTAACTTTAGTGAGACTTTTAGTGATGAATAATATTTACCAGTTCATGTGAAATTGTAAATGAGATTATAATTATCTCTACATTGCATGGTGTGTGTTTAATTAAATATTCTCAATTATAATGTAATATTCAATTGTGTAATAATATATTCACATTTTCAATACAAATGATTGCTTTAAGATATTTATATATTAAATACAGATTATTCTAATGAGATTAGCAACTATTTAAATCATTTTTCACATTCAATGTGTTTATTGTAACAGACAATAACCCATCAAGTCTCATAATTGTGTAACAAAATGTAACAGACAATATTATATAATATAATTTTGCTCAATGTAATGGATCAAATACTCACAAATTTATATTAATAAATTTTCATTTGTGAGCAAACCAAACAATGAGGACAGAATATCATTCAAGTCATGTGGATTTGATGGTCTCATAATTTGGTGATCAAAATGTAAACATAAATATTATTATTATAAATTACTATTATAAATCGCCTAATCCATTGATGGCCAAAAAAATATCTATCCATAGCAAGTAAATTATTTTATTCATGCCTCATATTTATGCAATCATCAAATGTAACTGATATATCTATATTATGCCAGAAATTAAATAAGAGCTTTTCTTTATTTACAATATTGTTATTAAGCCACACAATGGATCATTCAAAATGTAATGGTCAATTTAAAAATATAAAAAGATCAAAGTTAATTCTGTGTATTCATATGTAAAGTTATATTATTTGGTACTGGTGGAGATAGTGTACTGCCACTGCTAGAGATGTCATTTCTGCTTAAACATGCAGAAATATCTACAGTAAGGGCCCAAAAGCAGCAATGCTTGTTCCAAACACTAGGTGACACTGTTCACCATGTGTAAGCCCAGGAACATTCCACCAGCTAGCTGGCACCAAAGCTGCCTGCTTGGTGGCACTGGCTGCCATGCATAAGCCCATTTAACTTATGTCATCTGCAACCAGCAACTACCAAGATTCTAGCCCACTATGCAGCACTCTCTAACCGCAATATTATTGCAAGGTTAACATCTATGCACATATTACTTAAAAGATAGAGAACATATAATATAAAGGTGTCAATAGTGTACAAGCCACATATATTTAAATCTGCTTTGATTATTAATATTATTACATGGAATTTCATCCTGTCATAAATTCATGTATTTTACATTCATTGTTTTTAAAAATCTATCTTTTTTTAAAATTATTTTTTCTAAAAATGATTTTTAAAAAAAAATCCAAAATATGACCCCGACTATTTAAATCTGCTTCTACAACTTAACATTCTAATTTCACCTGATAAATTGATGTATTATTAAATTAATTTATTTTTTAAAATAATAGATAGACAATTGAAATTTTAAACTGGATTCCAAGAGATTGTAAAAGACTCAGAAAGAGTCCACATGTGAGATGGATGGATGAAATAAGAAAGTGTGCAGGGGTAGTGTGGAGAAGAGAAGCTAAAAATCAGAGAAGATGGATTAAACTTGGAGAGACCTTCATCCTGCAGTGAATTGATAATGGTTGATGATGATGATAGATTGTATTGTTGACAATTTCTCAGCTTCATTAATTGATCACATATTTATTTCTCTCTTCATCACTTCCAGCAGTCTACATAAGTAAAGTTCATAATTTTTTTCCTCTGATATTATACGATCAATCTTAGGTTATGATTATAACAAATTCTAATAACCATTACTAAAATGACAGTTCATAAAGGATTCATAGTGACTTGAAATTATACTTGAATTATATCTCTAGAATTCTCATTGACGATGTATTGTAGCATTTTCCGGTAGATTTCAACAATTATTAACTTAGGAGATTGTGATCAAACAGAAAACAGTGGCAAACTTAAAAGAATTAATAATAATTATACTTGAATTTATTTACTGGTTATAATCTCTACAGATTTTTTAATAGAATGTTTGTGATTAGCTAGATGGTTTAAAGAATCTATAAATGAATTTCTAAATAGACAAACTTTAATATATATGACCCAACAGAGACACTTGAATATTTACTAATTTCACAATATCAACTAATACACTATTATTTATTTTGATTAATGATTAGAGTGCTGTAAAGATTACTTTTTTTTAAAAATTATTTTTACAGAAAATAATCTTTAAAAAAAGATCGATTCTAAAAAATAAATTAATTTAATAATACATCGATTTATCAGGTGAAATTAGAATGTTAAGTTGTCGAAGCAGATTTAAATAGTCGTGGTCATATTTTGATTTTTTTAAAAAAATAATTAAAAAAAAAAAGATTAATTTTTAAAAACAATGAATGTAAAATATATGGATTTATGACAGGATGAAATTCCATGTAACAATATTAATAATCAAAGCAGATTTAAATAGATGCGGCTTGTACACTATTGGCATCTTTATATTATACACTCTGTCTTTTAAGTAATATGTGCATAGACATTAACCTTGCAATAATATTGCGGTTAGAGAGCGCTGTTTCTCTGTGCATAGCGTGGAGAAACAGCACCGCATAGGGGGCTAGAATCTTGGTAGTTGCTGGTTGCAGATGACATAAGTTAAATGGGCTTACACATGGCAACCAGTGCCACCAAGTGGACAGGTTTGGTGACAGCTAGCTGGTGGAATGTTCGTGTGCTTATGTATGGTGAACAGCGCCACCTAGTGGCTGGAACAAGCATTGCTACTTTGGGCTTCTACTGTGGATATTTCTGCATGTTTAAGCAGAAATGACATCTCTAGCAGTGGCAGTACACTATCTCCACCAATACCTATTATCTCAACTAAATGCTTATAATAATGTAAATCTGATATAAGACTATAACTTTATTATAATATTTTGTCCAAACTTATATTTATAAGAATTAGAATTATTAAAGATTCACACATTCATAAGGCAACAATAATCTATAAATCAATAATAATTTAATTCAGAAAGAATAATAAAGGCTCTAACCTTTTTCCATATGCACCTTAAACATTCCTCAGTGAGGTGTTAGGATATTCAAGCATTAGCTATTTATATAACATTTGTAATATAAGCTTGTTAAATTAGGTCATGTGACATATGACTTGATTTCTTTGTAATCTTAAACATTTATATGATAGCCAAATGATGTAGTTTTTGACTATAGAGGGACCTTTCAAACCTCAACACAAAATAGGGACTTAATAAAAATAAAAGAGGCCATCTTATTTTTAACCAAAATTTTTACTTATATAGGCCAATCTGGAGCACCTTGATTTGAGAATATGAAAATATTACTCTCTTTACATTTAAATCCACTATTTTCTTTCACAAATTAACTTATACAAAATCATGCAATTTACAATGAGTTATTATTAAGATCTTTTTAATGGAAATCTAGAAACTAATGTAAGATTCTAATTATTTATTGAGTGCACAGGCAGTATATAATTAGAAAGAAAGGTGTTAACGTTTTTCTATACACACCTTAAACATTTTGTCTAATAGCCAAACAATGTAATTTTTGATTACAGAGTGACCTCTCAAATTTCAACACAAGATAGGGACTTTATAATGATAAAAATGGCCATCTTATTTTTAACTTTGATTCTTACTTGATCTATCATTTAATAATAAATATATTGAAGAATAGATGATCTATTACATAATGATAAATAAACTGAAAAATAGATAATCTACCACTTAATAGATAGGTAAATTGAAAATAGATGAATAAATACCTTATAAAAGAGAATCAAACAATGCATCTATTAATAATAATGTACAAATTTATTAACATCATGACATAAAAAAATTATATTAACAGTCAAACATTTCAAAACTTCACTAAATTACCATTTATTTTGAATATATTGCAATTTCTAAAATTTCTATCTGAACTTAAATAATATTTGGATAAATATATTTCTACAATCAACTAGTTAATGATCATTTTCAAAAGTTCATCAGCATTTGTCAATTTAATTGACATCTTTTGGCATTATTTCAGCTACAGTTCTATTTCCATTTATGTCCTCTACAGAGTTACAATAATGATAATGATAATAGTGCCTCTATCTATATTATTTCTAGATGGTATCCATCTATTTTTAACTTCATTAGGTTCTTTTTTCAATATACATAACTAGCTATAGATGGTTTTAAATCACTTGGCATATTAGCATACATTAAAGAAATTATTATTATTATTTTTGGTTGTTATTTATTCCATTCATGGTCTTGCAGATATTAATCAAGGACCCATGTTCCTCCTTCACAAAATTTGATCACAGGTGATTTTGATTTGTTCAAAAAATTCATAAAACATTAAATTATTCACATAAAAATATTGATCTCACTAAAGTAAAAAAAGAAAAGTTCTGCTTATTACTTAGCAACAATACGCTCCCATGTTTTGCACAAATTTGCTCATGAGGTTTTTTTAAAATTATTCAATATGATAAAATAATCACTTTTATTTTTCTTTTAATTCAAATAAAACATTTCTTTTAAAATTAAGATGTACATTTTTTTTAAAAATATTTCATTTACGCTTACATTCATTCTTGTACTCATTTTGAGTTTGAACCTATTTTTACCAAATATTTTTTAAAATTATCTTAACTATTTTAATATTAACTATAGTAAAATTTATATAAATAAATGATTCCTTATTATTTTCTTTATTTACAATTCAATATATGGATGGACACGTGATAAATTTACATGTTACAATATATATAAAATATCAAAACACTCTCCCAAACATTAAGTAATTTCAGCTACATTCCCTATGAATAAATATATAACCATCTGAATTTCAAGCAGATAGTCCAATATGCACTGGGATTATTTTATATATATATAATGTTGTGAAATTAACTCATTGCAACTGCTTATATAAAATTAAAACACAATCCAGCACCAGCAAATAACAATACAGGAAGATGTATAAAGAAGGAAAAAGGTAAAGAGATATCTCTTTCACTTTTAAAATGTATTATCATTTGTTGATGCTGGAGCTCACTTTAATTATATAGAGAGAGTTGCAAAGATGTTAATCTCAAAATTTTATATATTAATATTTGTAAATTCTTTTATATATATATAGATAGATAGATAGATTGAAGCTTTTATATATTAATATTTGTAAATTCTTTTATATATAGATAGATAGATAGATAGATTGAAGCTTTCCCATTATTATAAACTGTATAAAGATTTATAGCAGAATTGATATTTTAATATTAATTTAAGAAACCAAATATATTTTCAATTTTAGGGCATACTCATAATTATCAAAGCAACATTACTTCGTCATTAGCATCTAAAAAACAACTTTTTACTTATTTGAATGTGATTAATTTTCTGATTCATTATGCATTTATTTTGCATAATAAAACAAAATTCTTTCTCTTTCCATCATTAATTTTTTTCTACAGACTACCTCACCTATAAATATCTGGATCATCTATATACAAATTCTTCTTTGTGATTATAAAATACTGACACAATTTTTAAAATTAATTTAGTTTTTCTATAGTAAGCTAATTGCTGCAACTTAAACTAATATTACACAGTAAAATATAATATAAAATAACATTATATAACAGCCATAATTATATATGAAGAAACAATTGATTTAAAAAGTGGACATATACTCTACTATAAAGGCACCAATATTGGAAATACAAGTGGAGTAGGATTCATTATAAATAAAAAATGGAAGAGTAACATTGTGGAGATTGATGGTGTATTAGACAGAGTGGCAAGATTAGTTTTATAACTTAATAGCAGATACCAAATGCAGATAATTCAGGTTTATGCCCCAGCAAGTTCTCATAGTGATGAAGTAGTAGAAGATTTTTATATGGATGTACAAAAGGCTTTTGATCAGAGTAAACAACATTTTAAAATTGTTATGGGAGACTTTAATGCTAGAATTGGTAAACAAATGAAAGATGAAAATGCTGTAGGTAATTTTGGTTATGGTAATAAAAATGAGAGAGGACATAGACTTGTGGAGTTTGCAGAAAAAGAAAAACTTTATATTATGAATTCTTTTTTTGAAAAAAATATTAAAAGGAAATGGACATGAAAGCATTCAAATGAAAATACAGCAGAATTGGATTATATTTTGACTAACAGAAAATACAAGTTTCAAGATTGTAATGTTCTTAATAAATTTAATACAGGAAGTGATCATCGATTAGTAAGATGTAAGATACATGTTAATGCAAAACTAGAGAGACAAAAATTATTAAGAAAAACAATATTTACAGTTGATATTCCTAATCTTCAAAAACATTCTAATGAATTTAAATTAGAACTTACAAATTGGGTTCAAGTATTAGTAGATTTTGAACATGATTCAGATTTGAATGACATTAATAGAAAAATAACTGATATACACTTTTAAAAACTGCAACAAAGATAGCTGGTAGAAAAAAGCAGCAATTGACCAATAAATTTTTTACTGAGACTAGAGAATTTATGAAAAAAAGAAGGAATATGAGGATATACAACAATGATGAATTAAAAAAGATTGAATATCTCAAATTTTGTAAAATGGTGTGGAAAAGAATTGAAAATGATATAAGAAAGTATAATTGTGAACTAGCAAGGAAAGCTGTAGAAGAGAATAAAAGTCTAAAGAGTGTAAAACAACATTTTGGTATTGGTAGGAAATTTATATCTGCAATAAAAAAAAGATGGCATTATTACTAAAAAGAGAGATGACATCATGAAATGTGTAGAAGACTTCTATCAAGAATTATATAGTAATAAAGAACAAGTGCCTCCTATACCTATTATATCTTCCAAATTGCCCAGAATTTTGAATGAAAAAGTGAGACATGCAATTAAATTTATAAAGAAAGGGAAGGCTCCAGGTAATGATGGAATTATAACTGATATATTAAAAAAATCAGGTGAAGAAATAGAAACTTTTTTAACAAAGTTATAAACCAAATGTCTAAATGATAAAGATGTACCAGATGATTGGAATAATGCAGTATTAATATTAATATTTAAAAAAGGTGATAAAGAAGATATTAGAAATTACATACCTATCAGTCTTTTATCAGTTTTATACAAAATTTTTACTAAGATAATTACAACTTGTTTACAGAAAACACTGGATTTTCAACAACCAAGAGAACAAGCTGGATCTAAAAGTGGTTTTAGTACAGTAGATTATATCCAGGTATTGAGAGAAGTTATAGAAAGAACAAATGAATATGAGTTGCCATTATGCTTAGGATTTGTGGATTATAAAAAGGCATTTGATTCTATAAACGTTTCTTCAATGATTAAAGCAGTGAATCATCAACGTGTTATAAAAATGCAACAGCAACAATTAGATTACATAATGATAGTAGAAAAATCAACATTGAAAAGGGTGTAAAAAAGGATGACTCCATATCTCCAAAACGTTTTGCAGCAGTGCTGCAAGTAGTATTTTGTGGATTAAAATGGGAAGCTAAAGGAGTGAAAGTAAATGGAGATTATTTAAATCATTTAGATTTTGCAGATGATGTAGTTGTTTTTGTAAATAATGCTTTAGAGCTACAGGAAATGTTGCAGGAGTCATCAGATGAAAGTAGGAAAGTAGGACTAAAGATAAATGTTAAAAAGACTAAAGTAATGTTTAATATTTTTTTTTCAAAATATGAAAATAAAGATTGATTATGATGAATTAGAAGAAGTCAACAGTTACAAATACCTTTGTCAGATTATTAATACAGATGGAAATATAATGGATGAAATTAATCATAGAATTAAACTTGGTTGGAGTGCTTTTGGTAGAAATAACTTTATATTAAAAGAAAATATACCTATGTGCTTGAAAAGGAAGGTTTTTAATAAATGCGTTTTGCCAGTTCTTACTTATGGATCTGGGAGTTGGACACTTAAAAGAAGAGCAATATAGAGACTTCAGACCACTCAAGAAGTATGGAGAGATGCATGTTGGGAGTAACAAGAAGAGATCGAAAATGCAATATATGGGTAAGAGAACAAACAGGTGTTACTGACCTCATTGAAAAAATTAAAAGACTGAAGTAGAGTTGGGCTGGAATATTGCTAGAATTGATGATATTAGATGGACAATTGAAATTTTAAACTGGATTCCAAGAGATTGTAAAAGACCCAGAAAGAAACCACATGTGAGATGGATGGATGAAATAAGTGCAGGGGTGATGTGGAGAAGTTAAAGATAGGAAAAGATGGATTGAACTTGGAAAGACCTTCATTCTGCAGTGGATTGATAATGGTTGATGATGATATATATATATATATATATATATCATCATCAGATCTTTTATTTATTATATATATATATATATATATAATAAATAAAATGTCCATTAATTAAAAACAAAATTGTAATTATAATTGAAATAATAAATTTAATGGTTTACAATCCTAAATCCACAGAAGTGCTTTCAGTTAATTTAATGGCAGTTGAGGCAGGTTTAAGAAATTAACCAAAAGTACTTCTGCGGATTTAAGGATTGTTTGTAATAGTTTGTAAACTGTTACATTTATTATTTCAATAAAATATATATATATATATATATATATATATATATATATATATATATATATATATATATATATATATATATATATATATATATATATATATTAACAATAATGCAGACATTTTTTTTGGCAAATATTTTATAACCTTCTCAATGTGAATGTAAATTATTTTATTAAAAATAAAATGTTTTTAGATTATCATCAAATAAGAAAAGAAATTTAATCCAATATACACCTGGGTCTTGTTTTACGTGATAGATAGGTTCCTCAGAAAACATGCGCAAACAAAATTGCACAAAATTAGACATAACTTACATTGAAAAGGGGGGGGGATGCAGTCTGTGATTTTTCAAAATTCGCGTAAAAGCAAAGCACCAACCTAAAATTACTTTAAAATTCGCGCAAAAAAAAAATAAGGAAATAAAATATGACTAATAAAAAAGTTCAAATTTGAAAAAAATTGATACAAGACAAACTTTTTTTTAACTATAATATGTAATTTTATTCAAAACAATATATTTTTATGCATAATTTACAGTAATTTACATTTTTTTAATACACATTTTAATTATTATCGCTATTTTCCATTAAACAGGTTCATTTGCAAACTGATAAAAAAAACATTCTTCTGATGTGATGTGATGTAGCTACTCCGTAAACAAAGTCAAGAATCTCTCAGCAATTATACCAAGAAAAACTTGTTAGCTACTTAATTTTACATTCTCCAGTCTAATTTTTTACATATTCTGCTCCATCCCATTTCCACAACATAATCTTCGTCAACTCTACAGTTTTTATATCATGTTGTGTTAATGGTTTTCTGGTGACAATGTATTAGTAATTAATCTAACAATTAAAAATTAAATTCTTATTTTTGTCTTTAATTTTCAATTTTAATTGTGCCACTGCTATTACTCACCTTTTAAAAATAAACTTGCGGACACTAAATGATTAATAATTGATTAAGTTATTTTTTAAAAAGCAAAAACAGAATGTGATTTAAAATGCAAAATTAACACACACATGTTTGAACAAATTTACATTATAATCTTATAAAATTTAATGACTGTATACATAAAATGTGGAAATGATGATTTTAATTTCATTATTGCATAAAATCTTACTATTATAAAGCACTGAAAATATTGAAATTACTAAGATGAAAGTCGAATTCCAATAATGTGCTATTACTTTCAATATAATGTAAGTGCTCGAAATTTATTATTTAAAGTAGTAGCGCATTATCGGAGTTTGACTTCCGGTGAAACACGAATCGCGTAACTTCAAAATTGTGTTAAATAAGTCCGCGTAAAAAGAGACCCAGGTGTATTGTTATTTTATATAATTTTTATGTAAATAATATAATATATAATTTAAATATAACATGCAGCAATTCTATATATTTATTATAAAATATTTATTGGAAAAAAACTTTTTTGTATTCTTGTTATAATAAATATATAGAATTATTGCTGTATTTTATAGTATTTACTTAAAAATTATATAAAATACTAATAAATTAAATTGATTTTTATATTTGATGATAAGTGATGTTAAATTATTTATTCTGCCATACATATATAACAATAAAAAATGATAAATATAATAGTAATAAACTATTATATACAGTCTTTCAATCTGCAGAAGTACTTTTGGTTAATTCCTTAATCCTCCTTAACTGCCATTAAATTCAAAAAACAAAATGGAAACAAACACCATCAACTCAAATCCCACGAATCCTGAATTTTAATGTATAGAATTTTTTAAGATTCTTCATGAAGAGAAAAACCACAATGAAAGAAAAAATTAAGGAGGCAATTTTAATAAATAGTAATAAAATGAATATATATTTATGAGATTTGAGTTTATGACGTTTGCTTCTGTTTTGTTTTTTGAATTTAATGGCAGTTGAGGTAGGTTAAGGAATTAACCAGATGTATTTCTTTGTATTGCACGAATGTATATAATAATTTATTACTGTTATATTTATTATTTTTATTGTTATTACAGTAGTTTTTTAATTAAGGGACATTTTATTTGCACATATATCACATGTATATACACATATAAAATATCAACTATCAAAGTAAAACATTAACAAAGTTGAATATTTTATAAAACATATAACATATAGAAGTAAAGTCTTAAATTTTTAATTCATATATATAATTATTCTTAACATATAAATTATTGAATACACATTAATTTATTTATTTTTTTACTTTTTTAGAAAGGGAGCATATCTTATGATTTTGTAAAGTTTGCTATTATTGGACTATTAGAATTTTATAATTTAGTTTATCAGCAAATAAATATTAAAATTTGTTTGAAAAATAATACAAACAATTTTTTATTATGTAAATGAAATGTATTGCGATATTTTACTCAAGATGAATTTAAACATAAGTCAAAATCACATTCAGATTCAGCATTAATCCTTAATCATGGTACAAAATATAAAATACTTTTTAATAAATGAAAATACTCTAATATATCATACTTTTTAAAATGTTTATGTATTTTATAAATGCAAGAAAGTCTTAATATATATCTTTGACCTATGTGAATAACTTTATTGAAATTATTACATTCACAAAAAGATTGTGGTGATTTGACAGATTTTAGAAATTAAAATTACTAGTCCTATACTAGTTTATAAACCCAAATGTAATTTGGTTACAAAGTTGCAAAAAAAAGTTAATCAAAATGTGTGTGTATACATATATACTTTTGAGCCAAAGATTCCGTTTAATGCAAATGGATGCCATTAGAAAGAGACAAAAGCTAGCTTAAATAATTCTTGGAATCATTAAAATATTATAAACCTTTTAAAAATAATATTTCTAAAAAGAATAGACACTAGAAATCCTAATTCTATTAATAGAATAAACAGGAAATTCATTTGCACATCAAATCTCATAGAAAACACGGAATATAATACGTTAGCAGTGATGGTTTTAAGAATTTTATCTTTGCATCAGATTTTAGCAGTGTTAAACAAGTTTCAATTATTAATTCGATCTCAATTTTGGAAGTGAACATTATAGAAAATAACCTAAGCTATCGCTCTGATCAAAAATCAAATTTCTCCGGTGATCAGGATAGAAGTTATCACTCCCCTTCCGGTGAGTTGCCTCCCCCCCCCCTAAAAAAATCAATAAATAAAAATTTTTCAAATCAACACAGAACTACAATGAAGCAATTCCTGAGCTAAAAAATAATGATCTAAAGACAAAAATGAATACAAATGATGTTTTAGACCTAAACAGAAACTTTGAAGCTACAAATTAATCATACTTTTTAAGCAATAATTATTGAAAATTTTCCAAAGTTTAACAACAAACTTTCAGATTATACTTGTATCATTCATTACTAACCAAAACCTAAAATTCAATCAAAAAAAGCAGAATCCAACTAGTATCAACAAAGAAAAATCATTGTGAACCCTGAATGACTTTGGTTGGTGGGTTTAGCAGCTGCTGTGAACATTTGCAGACACAGGAGTCTGATAATGATCAAGGGCGGATGTTCAGCTCCATTGACCTCAGTGTACAAGATGATATGGACATATTATTTATTCCCATGGTGTGCATGTAAATCCGGCTTGATTTCCAAGACTACATGGATTAAATGTTGTATTGGTGGGTGTGAGTTTGCACTCCTTTTCCTCAAGTGTGGTGATAGTGGTCATAAGGGGCTTGGTTCATTTGAGGGAATGGTTGACGATCATTGTCTAGCCCAGGAAAATCTGCTGGGAGGTGAAAGTCACTACCTTCACATGAACTTCGCCATGAAGGGCTACTGCACCCCTTGATGTATTATTTGATAGGTCAGTGTTCATTTGCACTCACTATCATTAGGTTTCATTTGTTAGCTTTAAATTTAGTGCATTTGTAAAGCGGTTGGTCTATTTTGAGCCACCACCATTTTTTTTGTAACATGGATGGAGTTCTGTTTTGTGGGCATGGGTCTGCACTCCTCCCTTTTCTTCAGGGGTGGCTGGTTGTAGACATTAGGTATCTGGTTTATGGTGTGGGCTGTTAACAATTTTGCCACTGCCCAGAACACCTGCTGGGGGGGGGTACACAGTCAAAGTTGGTGCTATTCCTGCTCTGGTTGGCTGCTGGGTCCCTTATACACTGGTTTTGGGCAGTGTTGATCTGGTTCTTTACTTATTACTTCTTAGTTTTTACCCGAGTTGGCTTTCCAATTTTGGGCAGGTAGACCGATTGTGGTCCCTGCTCATTTGGACTGCTAATTGGGAGGCAGAGGTATTCAGAATTGTCTTGACATAACTCGGCTGTGGTTTGAGAGTCTATTGCTTGGTGAACTTGGGCCTTGGACCTCGCTGCCTGTTGTGGTGGTTGGCACAATGCTGGACTTCACCCAATCAGCTGAAGCATTTGAGTCTTCACCTCGGGGCCCCAGGGGTGAGACCATTGGGTGATGGTTAACTTCTCAATGGCTGAGCCATGTGGATCCACATACAGATAGACATTAATCACATTACAGCAATTTTTATGGATGTAATTATTTTTGAACATATGTACATTTTACCTTGTTACATTGAATCACTGTGTAATCCTCAATGGGTAAGTGTACCCAAAATTTTTGTAGTCTTTTATTAATAAAGGTTACTTTGAGAAAAAAAAAGATTTCGTTTGTGCCGTGTTTAATTATATACTGCGTATATCAGTTAACCTTAACTTTTCTTGCTTTTATTATATAGATTTTTTCCTCTTAAAAAATCTGATATTGTGCAGATTTTCTTGTTTACATTTTTTTTATTTATTGATTTTTTTTTCGTGATATCTAATATAAATAATGGAAAACAGTACTTTATGACTTTAGTACTAATTTATAAAAGATGATAACAATTTTATCTTACTTTATCTTGTTTATTAGTTTATAATTTTATTTGCATATTTTCATAATATTCACATATGTATTATTAAAACAGCTTATTATCTT
The DNA here is from genome assembly GCA_028023455.1 of Epiperipatus broadwayi. Taxonomy (NCBI): domain Eukaryota; kingdom Metazoa; phylum Onychophora; class Udeonychophora; order Euonychophora; family Peripatidae; genus Epiperipatus; species Epiperipatus broadwayi. The sequence continues at coordinate 5,731,027 of JAQFVV010012443.1, read as the reverse complement.
AATCATAAATGAAGCATTAAATTATCACATGATCATTTTTTCTTTATGCTTACACAAGCTGATAAAACAGTAGCAAAATATTCTCCTACAAAAGTGCCCCCTAGTGCAAGCTCTAGTACTTAGTAGATGCTAGAAATTGTACTCACTGTCCCTATCCTGTGCTTTCCCCTCTACTTATATTTCCATACTTATTTTTAGCTTATGACTTTCATTAGTCAGGAGCTTTGAATCTGGAAGCAGTGAACCTGGATCTAACAGCCCAAACTGAAAACACAATAATGTATTCAATTCAAGCCAATTTTATGTATAATCATACAAATCTTAGTGTGAAGTAGACCTTAAGAGTTCGAAATCCATAGATCATGCACGTTCTGTAACTTACAGTGCTTAAACTTTTTTATGAATTCCCAAGTGATAAATCATAAGCATGGTATTATTGAAGACATGTTTTGCAAGGAATGTTAAATTCAAAAAAGTTAAAAGTTTATACTGCTTTTTTCTAACAGACTCTTTATCATCAATAAATCTAATTTTTATTAGATCTTTTTTTGTAATAATCAAGACAGTATAATTTTTCCTAGCTTATATGTATTTTGCATTTTGTATTAATACCTCCCTCCCATTTCAAAGCCAACTCTGTGGACATATACAATTAGTGGCTATTAGCTAGCAATGCCAACAGATTTTTATGTTCTTTTTCTGATTATCTTGTTAATAGGAATCATGTTTGTGTTAGTAGCTAATTCTAGAGTGAGAAGCAAAAGATCATTGCTATGTCCAATGATTAGTATTTTAAATAAAACTATATAATTTATCCACTCTACTTGAATACTTTTGTGCAGACACAAAAATATTTTTTGCTAAAAAGTATTCAAAGTAGAGTGGATAAATTGCATTTATATAAGATAATATAGCTACATAAAGGAAGTGGTGAATTTGATATTTATATAATTTATGTTCACATTAATTAAAAATAAAATTAAAAATCTGAATACTGAAGATAAAATTTGTAACGTAATGCACAAATTATTAAAAATATAATTGTTAAAATTTATAGAAATATATATTATAAAAACAGCTATAACCAAAAAAAAAAAACAGATTAAATAAGATTATGACTGGAATTTTTGGCAGATGTAAGTCAAAATTTAACTATTGATTTGGCTGAGAAAACTTAAAATCAATAAAAAAACGTAAATGGACAAATGAAATCTGATTAAAAGACTTTCACAACAGGCAAAACTTCAATTCACATATAATCATAGTGGAAAAAAGAGAGACGAAAGCTTGGTTAAACTTAATTATCCCAACTTGTAGGATTAGCCTTGTCATTTTCTAGGAGTGGTAATGATGAAATAACCCTTTATATAAGTGTTGAAATTATTACTGCACTAGAAAAATATTAGTTATAAACTTCTTTTTATACAGAGAGTAAAGCAGAAAATAATTGTTGAAAGATGTTATTAATAGATGACTGGAAAAGTACATCTTAAAAGAAAATGTTTTGATAAGAGGGGTGGGTGGGTGAAATAATAATAAAAAAGTCAAATGACAATAGAAGTATAAACTATTCACACCCTCATATGTAAAATATTCATCTCACTGGTTGCAACTTTATATTTTGTTTATGTTTTTATTTTGTCAAGTCATCAATTCACGAATTATCTACATTGTCTTATGACAGCTAAAAATAATTGGATACCCATTTAGTGACCAATATTATGTCTAATGGTTATGGGTTGTTTATTAATAATTATTTAATAGACAAGGTATGTGCACAGACTTTCACATGACCTACCACTCTCCACACTATCTCATAACACTGATACACCTGAACACACATATGTCAAAAAGATAAATAATCACCAATATACATATTTCATGCTAAACCAGCAATCATCAGTTGGTCCAGATTACCATCTCTACACATATATGCTACAAGTGCTCAGATATATATTAAGATAGCAAATCATCCTACTTTAATGGACAGGCTTCAATCTACTCCACACTCCAATATCTGAGCACTTGTAGCATATATGTGTAAAGATGGTAATCTGGACCAACTGATGATTGCTGGTTTAGCATGAAATACGTACATTGATGATTATTTATCTTTTCAACATATGTGTGTTCAGGTGTATCAGTGTTATGAGATAGTGTGGAGAGTGATGGGTCATGTTAAAGTCTGTGCTCATACCCTATCTTTTACATATATAGACCCAGGTATATATAAGCCTGTGTATTTCAGATAATAATTATTTAGTACATACTTAGAAAATAGTTACCAAAAAACTACAAGTTGTAGATTTGAGCATGATAGGATAAGTAATAATTACTACATTACATTATACTTGAAATATTAACACTAATGTTTATAAAATAATTCCCAATATCCTATTATTTATAGAATTAATGGTAATAGGAAATCACTAATTATACTTTGATTATTTTTCAATAATTGCAAAAAAAGTGTTTTATTAACTTATTTGAGTAATGATTCTAATATAACTATATTACTATTTAATGAAAATTAAAATAGAAAGAGTAAACAAACTTTTTTTAGAGTGTTTAATATGTTATTACTGTTACACTACTATGTGCTAGGACTGCATATTTACTGACTCTGCATTATCTTTTTAATTATGATAGGTGGATTCTACTCAGTATTTACATGTATCTCTTATTTTCCACATTACCACATTATATTTACACATAATTGCTTGTCTTTAATTTATCTGGAGTATAAGTTATTTACAATATTAATGAGAGAAATTTATTAATTTAGTAGCTATGAAAGCTATGCCAGCAGTAACTTTATTAATGGTAGGGTTTTAATTATAGTACAGTTTTTATGGGACAAAATAATTACCAGCCTGTGATTAAAAATTTAATGACACTGACAAATGCAAATGCTAGATAAATATAAAATTGAACGAATGTCTTTAATTAGTATTACATTGTGAAGAAAACTACAACAATCTTACTCCTTAAGTGTGTAATGTGAAATTATCATTTCAAGGTGAGTGAAGATAACTGGACAATATTACCAGTCCCACTTGATCATCTTAATGATAATTTGCCTAATTTTTGATATAAAATAATAATTATTAAAAAATTAAAACCAAATTAATATACTGTTATTCAAATATAAAAAATAAGACAATTCCTGAACACTTATTCTCAATAAGAGCATATCATTTTGTTGCATGTGATTTTACAAATTTTTATAGAGTAGGCAATCAAGTAAGCTATTATCATAAACTAACTACTAACAAGACGTTGTAATCAGAATCAGTATTATCATTAGGTCATCCAGGCATCCAACTAGGTGTAGACATCAATGAGGAAAGGAGTATTAAGTTTAAAGATCACAATTTGGTATAAATCAGTTGCAAGATTTATTTTTCTATTAATTTTCTTTTATTAAAAATCTAAGTTGTCATTTTTTTAGAGAGGAAAATCCAAGTAGTTGGCATAGGGCATAAAATAATCTCTTAGACTTGACTATGAGTTTAAAAAAAAATTTACTATGCGGTATTCTACTAGTGATCATTTTTTATAAAGGGGCCACCACATAATTTAATGATAGTCAAATCATATATTAAATTTATAATGGCTCACTAAAAAAATTGTTGGTGTTTTAGGGTTTTTAAAGTTAACCAAATTGTTAGAAAATTTCATGGACAATAGGTTGCTATCTAAGAAACCAATAATATTAAATAGAAAAGTGAATAAAATTATTGGTTCCTCTTGTTTTAATTTGTATTATAAATATATAAGAGCTAAAGATTAGTCTGCCATGGTGATTAAGTATTTAAATCAATGACTATTGTTGTTTTGATTCAAGTGTCTGTTGACTTTTAGAATTTTATTATAGTTACAAGTTTTTGCTAGGTAGATGTAAGAAAGATTTAAAGAAGTTGTATTTGTATATTGGACTATTTCCATGATCTAATATGAGTATTTAATATTTTTAGAAAAATTTAACTTTATTTAAATATTCCAAATACATTCAACTGTTTGTAATAGCACACAGGTTAGTATGTGCACAATGTTTTGAGAGATATTATTTCTCTTTCTTCATCAGGTCTTGCTGGCTAATCAGTGACAGTACTAGCGCAGAAATCAAAGCTGGACCCTTAGAATGCTCTAACCAATTGAACCATTCTGCAAAAGGCAACTGTCAGTAGAAATTTCATATACTTATATATGAGGTTCCTCCTGATTTCTCCACTTTTTCCTAAGAGCATCAGTGGTTTCCATACATCCATGATTCAGATAATAATCTAATCAAAATATGGAAAAATATGGGAAAAATAATATTACACAATTTTTTGATCACAAATTTTAGAGTATTAAATTGATGCTTTATTGGCAGATTCAATCAGTTACAAAAATTGGGCAGAGGAAAGAGTAGAAAGTACTATAAATTTTAATTGGTTACTATTGAATAGTTTATTTGCAAAACAGCATGCAACAAAACGATATGCTCTTATTCAGAATAAGTATTCAAGAAATGTCTTATATTTTATATTTGAATAATAGTATACTAATTTGGTTTTAATTTTTAACAATTATTACTTTATATCAACTAAAACATCATCATCACAAACCTTCAGGAAAACACATTTAAAGAAGTCATTGCCTGAATGTTTGTGATGGTGGCATTTCAGTTATATTTATATGTTGGACTATTTTTGCCATCTAATGCTAAATATTGGTTGTCTTTAAAAAAAATTTTTAAACAATTTAAATTTTCTAATTACATTCAACTGTTAATAATCTATACACAATATTTTGAGTAATATTATTGTTTCTGGTCTGACCAGTCACAGTATTAGCATGGCAATCAAACCTGAATCTATCTAGAAGAGAGGAAAATAATATCAGTCAAAGCACTGGGTATATACTAATTTATATGCTAGTTACTAACAGTTGAATGTAATTGGAAACTTGAAATAAAGTTTTTTTTTTCTAAAGATATTCATTATACAATATTAGATGATGAAAATAGTCCAACATATAAATACAATTTAAAGAAGTTCTTAATTAAATTATCATATTGGATTATTTTTTTATAATAAAAGAATATTACATTTGGACTATCTACACAGTATATACACACACATTATATTTTCAGTTAAAATTTGATCATTTAATATATTATATTATAATTTAGAAAATAATGGTGATGTATCATTAACAAATGTTACTGTTATGCACTCGCTATTACTCAAATACTTGTTGGAATCTATATATTTAATATGAAAATGAAAACAATAAATAATGACAATATTGTTTATAAATGTTCTTAATAATCTCCTGACTACCACACATTCTTGAAATATATGAATAAAGACATTATGAAAAACAAATGATCCCCAGGAAGCAGCACAAGATTGTCCTGGGGATTATTTGTTTGTTATAGTGTTTTTATTCATGTGTTTCAAGAATGTTTGATGGTATGGAGATTATTAAGAATATCTATGAAAGATATTATACATGAAAAAAAAAATTAAGTTGAATTACTCTATTTGTGTGTTTAATTAAAAGCAGATATATTAATCTTTAATTGAAGTTTAAAGTTGATATCTGGTCTAGAGATAATCTTTTGGTTAATAAATGATTAATGATAATCCTTACTGCATTTTTCTAGAATGGATTTTATTAAAGTTGTGGGTAGAATAAGTTTGGCACTTTTAAATCAAAATATAACAATACTTTATATGATAATCAAAAATAGACTTAAAGTAATCACTGCAGAATAAATATTTCTTTTTCATCTCTGCATAAGAGTTATAAAATATCAGAATAATAAAGACACTATTCATCAAATGAATTAACTGCCAATTGATAATAAAATATTTTTTTCTTTTATATTATCTTATAGCAGAGAATAACTAGATGTCTGTTTAAAAATCCGTATAGACTGTCTAAATGGAGTAATTATACTGCTCAAAACCTGAAAAAATTCTCTGCTTGCTTGTGAAATTTTATACTGAAAATAATTTTCTAGCTCAGTTTTGGATTTGAACTTTAGATCATGGATTTAGCAGGCTACTACAGCAAATGCTTGAGCATATAAAAAGTAATTTCAAATGAATTCCATTAAATAATTTTTATTTAACAATATTTGATATAATTTAAACAGTATGATTAATGCAAAACACATTTTTTATTCAACTTTTTTATTCACTCATACCAAGCCGCACAAAATAAGAAACTGAATTTAGAAGAGAAGTTGAAGATAAAGAAATTGTATATAGTCTTTGATTATTTATTGTTATAAAAAATTAATCTGTCAATACATCCAATTAAAGTCTTGTGCATAGAGAGCCATAATGAAAGTTTAGAAAAAAATTGCAAATATAACAATTTTTTTTTATATGGGATTATCAGAATAAGTCATTGTGATCATCATCATCATCATGATCAACCATTATCAATCCACTGCAGGATGAAGGTCTCTTCAAGTTTAATCCATCTTCTTCACATCACCCCTTCACACTTTCTTATTTCATCTATCCATCTCACATGTGGTCTCTTTCTGGGTCTTTTACAATCTCTTGTAATCCAGTTTAAGATTTCAATTGTCCATCTATTATCATCTCTTTTAGCAATATGTCCATCCCAACTTCACTTCAATCTTTTAATTTTTTCAGTGAGGTCAGTAACATCTGTTTGTTCTCTTATCCATACATTGCATTTTTGATCTCTTCTTATTACTCCCAACATGCATCTCTCCATACTTCTTTGAGTGGTCTGGAGTCTCTGTATTGCTCCATATTGATAATGTTATATAATTCTTTTTCTCTATTTACTAAATAAAAGTTGAAGAAAAACAATAAATATTTTTGAACTGAATGAATGCCAGATAATTTTATGGATACTGAAAATGGAAAAATAAATAAAAGTATAAATTTTTTACTAATAAAAAATGTATTTTCAATTGCAACACAAATGAGTAAATTAACTGACATTTTTTTGCACATATAAATTGAAAAATCTAAGATTGTAAAAAAGTTTATATAGGTTATATAAATTAAAGCATAAAAAATAGTCTACATGATATATGGATACTGCAATGGCAAACAGCAAATAGCATTCTTTTTGTTATGACCTTAAATATTACTTTCATTGTTAGAAGATTTATTAACCACTTCAATAACAAGTCTTAGTTGTATTAATTGCAAAATCAAATCTTATTGCTTACTGCTTTTATATGAAAATTAATTAGTATTTACTCACTGTAATTAAAATGAAAATTAAATTAATTAAATCTCTAAACAAAATTAAAAATATTAAGTTTGAGCAAATCATGGAAGAAATTTTACTTTTATGATTTACTAGTTTTTTTTTCCCACTTCTAAATTCAGATGTTTTTCTTAAATTTAATTAAAAAATATTGATTATACTTCTTTACTTATTTTAAATTTTATTTAATAATTTTTGAATATTAATTATAATAAACAAATATAATTTATTATAAATATTATCTTTATAAATATTATTATTATATTTATTATCATCGATTATTTATTCTCAAATTAGCCTATTTTTGCAAGGTATTTTTAATTTAATGACTTGTTTTTAAGCGTCTCAGAATATATTTTTTTCTTAAATTATATATTAACTTTTGTAACCTTTTTTTAAAATTTCTATAGCTTCTTTTAATATACTATTATTCCATTCAGTATAAAAATATATTTTCTTATTTTAAACTTCTATAATTGATACTCACTTAGCTATTTCTAACTTGCTTAATTTTCTTTCACCCCCACAACTTCTAATAGTTATACATTATAAAAATAGTGTAAAATAGTATTTTTTAAAATATATTCTTAGAGCCAATATTTGACAGAATAGAGAAATCAAAATCAACCACAATATTACATGGCTGTTCGAACATTCTTCTACTTTTGGAAAAAACCACATTACACGATAGTTAACACAGCTGTCATGAAAACATTGAGTTGAGTTTTGAAATTAAGTGAAACTTGAATTTTTTACTCAGAAAGGTTGTTGGTTGCAAATAAATGTATTATTTCATATAGCTGGCCTCTAGCCAATTCAGTTAACCATCCAATTAAAACAAAAAAATGCAAAACTGCTATATCATAGAGGTATTTGACTGGTCTAGTGATTAATGTCTTTTCCTTCATTCTTAGTGTGGTGACAAATCGGAAGAAGCCTTTTAACTGCCACAGCTATAAAGACTGTTTTATCAGTTAAATCAGAGGTCCCCAACCTTTTTGCACTTAAGAGCACATTCTATAATACCGGCCAGGTGGTGGGCACCATTTATTTTTTAATGTAAATTTATAGTTGGATATTGTTAATAATACACATAATGTACAAAAAAATATTTATTTCAAAAATAAAATTTTAACATATAATTAACATTTATATTTTTACGCTGTAAAAGTATAGTATACCCTACAATTTGATTACAATATAATACAATAATTTATAAGAAAATTTAAAAATTAAATTTATTTGTATCAGATAAATATTTTTTTATCATGTTCGGATAGTGGTGGGCACAGTGGTGGGCATAGGGTTGGGAACCCCTGAGTTAAATATTTTTTATAAATGGTATCATTTTTAGTAGTAATCTTCAAATCTTTTATTTTGTTCTATTGAAGTTTGTAGTCAATGTTGCTTAATTTATTCAAAAATGAGTAGTTTAATAAGTAGAACGGAGATTATTTTTTAATAAGTAACATTTAATAAAATTTTATAAATTTATTAAAAGATATTATTTCGAATTGTTTATTATACGATAATTTATAAACCATTTACAAATAGCTACATAGTATTAGTGAAAGAAATCATTTTACAGGACACTTTCTTATCAACTTTCTCAACTGCAGAATGACCTGAATTAATCCACTTTTATTTCTCTTCTTATTCAATTTTTTCACTAATTGCCTGTTATTCTTCCACTTTTGTATCATGCTTCTATTATGTGTTCAAGTCATAGAATCATAAGTAAAAACTAATAAAATAATGCATTGATAAAATAATTTTTTAATGCACATAAATATAATTTCTTTAAATATTAAGTTATTTCTACCGAAAGCAAATCATGAAGTATAATTTAAGTTAAAAATATTCATCATTGTTAATGACAATGTGATTCTATCTTTCCAAAACTTTTTATTGAAGTTTTAGGAAAAGAATGTGATGCTCTTTTAGTACATGATCTCTGCCATTTTGAATTTCAAAAATGACCAAAAACATTGTCTGACACATCTAAGTGATAAAAAAGGTATGCAAAAATGCAAAAATTTAGAACTCGGGTCATGTGACTTGAAAAAAAGGCCCAAAACGTCACATAGTAAAAAAAAAAAAAAGCCAAATTGGGAAAAATTTAGAACTTTGGTCACATGACTATAATATCAGTTAAAAGCAACACATATAAATCTGAAAACTTTACAAAATAGATATGAGATCGCATAATAAATAAAAGCCAAATAGATTGAATAATAATAAAAAAAGCCAAACATAAAAAAATTAAAATTCTGGTCAAGCAACATATCTATTTTGTAAGATTTTGCTTGACCAGATTTCTAATTTTTTTACACTTTGGCTTTTTTTTTTACCATGCAATCTATTTGGCTTTTTTTAATTATGCGATCTCATATATGTTTTGTAAAGTTTTCAGATTTATGTGTTGCTTTTAATTGATATTATAGTCATGTGACTAGAGTTCTAAATGTTTCAGGTTTTGGCTTTTTTTTTTTAATATGCGATCTGATATCTATTTTGTAAAGTTTGCTTGACCAGATTTTTAATTTTTTTATGTTTTGGCTTTTTTTTATTATGCAATCTATTTGGCTTTTTTTTTATTATGTGATCTATTTGGCTTTTTATTATTATTATGCAATCTTATATATATTTTGTAAAGTTTTCAGATTTATATGTGTTGCTTTTAATTGATAGTATAGTCACATGACCAGAGTTTTAAATTTTTCATGTTTTGATTTTTTTTATTATGCGACATTTTGGGCCTTTTTTTTAAAGTCACATGACCTGAGTTCTAAATATGTTTTCATGTACTTTTTTATCACTTAGATATAGCAGATGATGTTTTTGGTCAATTTTGAAATCCAAAATGGTGGAGATCGCATACTAAAAGAGCACCAAAAATTTTGTACATTAGTTAAGAGAGATAATTTCATAGGTTTTTGCAGGAAATATGATTATTTTTACAAAAATTATTTAATCTATAATATTAATAAGCCAATAAGCTGATATACACATGCACTTTGCAGATGTCACTATATAAATGAATACTCCCACTTTTTCAAACCCAAGATAAAGTCTTTAAGAAAATATAGAATGAATCCACCTATATTTTCGACACAACCATATATGTATGGGCAAATCTGAAGTGTTTGAAATAAAGAGCGTGAAGTTATTAATTGATCACTTTAAATTACTTTTCTACATCGTAAATGAATAACGCCAATGAAATTTCTAGAATTTACGATACGTCAATCTTATAATTAAACATATGTAAACAAGACATTTATTTTCTTATTTGCCCATACATATACAGTTGGGTCGAAAATATAGGTGGATTCATGGGTTTTTCTTAAAGACTTTATCTTGGGTTTGAAAAAGTGGGAGTATTCATTTATATAGTGACATCTGCAAAGCGCATGTGTATATCAGCTTATTGGCTTATTAATATTATAGATTATAGAACAAAAACATCGCGCTATATAAAAAAATAAATGTCTTGTTTAAAAATTATTTAGAAAATCAGAAAGAGCTTAAATGAAAATGAGAAAAAAAGTGCTAAATTAAATGCTAAAAGAGAAATTAATGATTGATAGTAATGATTTAGAAGTTAAATAGAGATATATGTTTATATAAATCAAACAAAATATCATTTCCCAATATGTCAGTTTGATTTTGGAAAAAAATTTTTAATATATATATCATGGTGTAGAAATTAGTACATTTATTATATCTTTGATCTGGAATTTGAAATGAAATCAGATGACTGGGAAATAATTCCAGATATCCAGGATCAATTAATTATTAAATTATTAATCAACAGATGAATAGTGAGATATTTGTAGCTAGAGAATAAAGCAAAAATGGAAAAACATCTAACAGTTGATAAGTTTGCTGAATAAGATCTATCTATCTATCTATCTATCTATCTATCTATCTATCTATCTATCTATCTATCTATCTATCTATCTATCTATCTATCTATCTATCTATCTATCTATCTATCTATCTATCTATCTATCTATCTATCTATCTATCTATCTATCTATCTATCTTTCTATCTATCTATCTATCTATCTATCTATCTATCTATCTATCTATCTATCTATCTATCTATCTATCTATCTATCTATCTATCTATCTATCTATCTATCTATCTATCTATCTATCTATCTATCTATCTATCTATCTATCTATCTATCTATCTATCTATCTATCTATCTGTCTACCTGTCTGTCTGTCTATCCATCCATCCACCCACCATCTATCTATATATTTATCTATCTACTTACTTACCAACCTACCTACCCACCTACCCACATATCTACCTACCTACTTCCCTATCTATCTTCCTACCCTCATACTCATCCATCCATCCACCCACCCACCTACCTATCTATCTACTTATTTATTTATCTGCCTAGCCACCCACTTGGTTGCATTTTTTTTAATCTCCATATCTGCTAATCTATTTTTCTACTTATACAATTACTTATCTTATTAGCTACCCAAAAACCTACTTATTTACTAATTGCATATTTTTTCTACCTATCTATCTACTTACCTACTTATCCATCTATTTATCTCACTATCTACATGCCCTTCAGCTCAACTTGCTATCCAGTTTGTTTTTTTATTCAAATGATCAACTCTATATTCACTCATCCAGTTAATTGCATACCTGATTGCATGCTTAATTATGTAACTATTTGCTTGCCTACCCACCTGCACATATTCTCAGCTATCTACATCATTTAACCACCTTATCTACAAGTCACACACTCACTCATTTACACACTTATCCATTTATTCATCCATCCATCAATCTCTCTTTCTCTCTCTCTCTCTCTCTCTCTCTCTCTCTATATATATATATATATATATATATATATATATATATATATATATATATATATATATATATATAATCATTAAATTCAGTTAACACGTAGACAATCTCAATATCAATAACAATCAACAATCTCAAATTGTTCTCAAGGCAATCAATCTTTTTGTGTATATATAATGAGCTTGATTAAAGATCTAACTTACCTGGTTAAAATTGAGCTAATGACAAAGTAGCTTTTACTAATCATGTTTACATCTTGAAATCAAATTAAACATGTGATGATGTTTAAATGGGAAGTCAACTGCATCTAAGTCACTGGCAGCTGATATCAGAAAACCATAGATGTTTAATTGTTTCTATGATTCGATACAAAGAAAGCAGAATATAGATGTGAGCCAATGATGTATGTAAAAACAATAGATAAAGGCTTCATTATATATTAAAAATATTAATAATCATACCTTCTAAATTTAATGTTACTTTCTGCTAATATTCTAAGATGATTTTATCTACCTATACTTTTATTCCTAATATCATTCTGATTATTAAATTAAAAGTATTTTAATGTAATTTATTTTAAAATGCTGAACTTTTTTTCAACTGAAAGATTACAGCCCAGGCCTTTCCTAATCACTTTCTATTGAACTGTAAATTTTAAGTACCTATTTCTTTTTTTGGAGTTCTATTTTAAAACCATTCATTAAGTCGTACTGCAAATGCAATTAGAGAGAAGTATTTTTTTCTTAACAGTTGTATTTTTCCCATTGAGTTTACTTTTTTTTTTTTTAATTTTGGCTTTACTCAACTTAGATTCTGAATTCAGTGTCTTAATTAATCTATAAAAATGGTAAATTCTTTTTTGATCTATTGAAGTTAATTTTTGATTTATCTTTTCCAAATGTATTATAATATTTTCTTTTTAATTACTTAGTTCGACCTGTTAATGTTGATACCTCAGATCTTATTATAAGAGTGGCTATTGGTCATGTTAAAAAAGTAATATTGTTTTCAGGATTGATCACTATAAACCAAAACAACACTTAATATCACTTAGACATAGGTATTTATATTAATATTGCAAACATG